>JAODKK010000039.1:6960266-6971341 GCA_026774405.1 Petrocephalus microphthalmus
TGTTTTTTTAATTGCATTACGGACAATAAAGAACTTTATCACAATATTCTAATTTTCTGTGACAGTCCTGTATGTGACATTCTGTCCTCGCAAATAATTATATGGTATATTTTAGTTAAGTGCAAATTCGCAGTGCAGCTGTTCATAGCTTTTATCTTACAGTTAGTACGGTAATGGGCCAATCGATTTTATAGACAATCGACAATAGCAGCCAGACTGGTTGTACAATCAGTTGGGCAAGATTTATTGAAGAAACTGAGGAAATTTTACTTTTTGAATGGATTATATCTATAGACCATCCTATATTCTGCTCTATTAACCTTCTTCTGTTCAGAGGTATGCAAAGGTGTCAAGCAATTAAAATTCTCCAAATTACACTAGAAGCCATCCTTTGAAAAGATCATATTTCAGAACTCCAGTAATTTCAGTAATTCTCAAAGTGCCTTCCTCCTAGAAGATTAAGTAATAAGTTCCCTGAAAGCCAACAGCTTCAGAAATATCATAAAAAAGATTAAAAGTTAAAGTTATAAAAGTTATAACTGACGATAATGATAGGATCTCAGTTAAAAATTCTGATCTTTTCACAAGAATGATCTTCTGCAATACTGGGAGGCTGAAAATTAAAATGAACAGTGAAAACTAATCTTACACTTACATGTTTTTACTCGCGTTGTAGAAACTACACCACAGTATACTACCAAGGTGTCCCTGAGCTGCCATCTATGACGGATACCTGCAGACGGCTGAGGATGATGGGATTTTTACAGTCAGACTGCAGAAATTAACCTATGTGCACTAAAGTATTGTCGTAAAATAAACATCATGTAATCATACATACCATGAAATTAACATTAACACCGTACTTTTTGGAAAATGTACAAAGTATTGGATATGTAAAGGTTTTTATGAAGTATAATGTATTTTTGTTTGGTGAAAAATCATCATGTAATTAGATGTACAATGTGTATTAGTTCAGCACATAAATTCCTTACTTGTCTGGCACAGTTTGACAAAAAGGGATATTCTCACATTTAATGTATTTAAAAACTGGCTAAAGTCCAACGAACACTGGGACTCAAAGAGCACAATTATAGATTGGACTAACTGGTCTCACTATCATGACCCTGAAAAAGATGTGGACAGATGTGTAAAATCGAATGCATGTACACAGTATCATATATCTGGATTATGGTACCTCAAAACCAGTCATACATTTATAAAGGATAAGTGGATTGGTGAATGGCTTGGGAGTGTGTCAGTGAAATATCCGCAGCTGTTAAATTAAACACTATTAAAGGCTTATACTATTTTAAAGCAGGAATGCTGTGAAAAGGCTGACATCCCATGTAACCACAAACTGCTTAGAAATACCATCTCTGCCATTCCTCCAGCAGACAGATGCTCTCTTCATGGGATCCTCAGCCTCATCACCTTAACACTGTGAATGCATCTGTTTCTGGATTCCCAAAAAGAGCCCTTAAACAGTTTTTCGGGATGTTCCAGTAGAAAATGGCTCCATGTTTTTGTAAACCACCCTTCCAAAAGCCATGGAAAATTCAGTCAATGATTTATTTCATGTCTCTAAAATGACTCTGTTTCAGGTTTTAACTAAACTCTCGAACTTTAACCAGTGATTATATATCAAACCGTACCAATACATCACTTATGATATCCTGGGAGCTACAATGCATTTTGGCTTAGAATAACATATATAGCTAGGCTGGATTTAAGGAATTTGCAACATTTCCTATTGTTTTCTGAAAAGTTGTAAAATGTTGTACTAGTCCTGTACTACTTTTATTTGCACTTTGGCAAACCTTTGTTGCATTGTACATTTGTAAGAAGATTTATATCAGAGTAAATGCATCATAAAGAGGCCTTTGCACAGACAGAAATACTAAATGATTGAGGCAGTTGCTGTTTTGATGTGACCAAATATTGGTTGAGCTGTAGTCATGAAATGTTTGACCGGGCTTGTTTTCATGACACAAACATTATGTTTTCTGAAGGATTAGGTGTGTAGTAGAAATTCTTTAATTGTAGCTTGCAAGTTTTTTTATTATGACATTTTGCACCACTTCTCTGTTATAAATTTTGAAAATAAAGTTGCAAAGTTTTGCTTACCTCAAATATATTATTAATTCACTTTGTTTATTTTAGCTTTTCTTGGGTATGTATTACCACTCTGCAAAACCAAATTAATGCCTGGTACATGAAGATTTAAGTTCTGTATACATTTACAAGTGATTTATGAAGACCTGAAGAGAGTTTAGAAATATTTGAAGACACATGGTGTATAAAAACTCAAAATTTTTGTTAAGGGGAAAATACTAATTTAAACATTAAAGCTACACCACATTAACGCCAATATTGCTAATCAAGTAATCATATGCACCCACTTCAGCTTTAAATACTTTCAGATGTTTGAATATTTTTGTCCAAGTTACCTTGCACTTAAGTTATTTAGCAACTTATTGAAAGACGACTGTGCTTCACTGCCATCTAACACAGGATGTGAGAACATAACCCAAACATGTCAACGACTTCGAAGGACGATGTCACCACATTTTCCATGTTACTTTGGAAAACTGAATTACACAGACAAGCCCGGAGAATTGTGTTTCATTTTCTAAGCTGATATACCAATTTAACATTTAAGAGTTTTTTTGGTAACACATTCTATGAAGCCCATATTCATAAAACCTAATAACTGTTCTTATAATTTATTGTACCACATTCATATAGTATCAATATAAATATAAATATAACATAAACGTAAACATGGCTATAACTATTTATAAAAAGGTATTAGACATTTTAATCATGTGTGTTATGCATTATGAATGTTCTATGATCTATGAAGCTATCATTTAAAATGCAGCACAAAGCATCCTTAATGCTTATATCAGACATTATATTGTATTATCAAGGTATCTATAGTGCATTATAGATGACAGCTTCATAAAGAATTCATAATGCATCATAAACATGAGTATAGTGTGTTATGCCTTCTGATAAATATTTATAGCAATGTTTATAATAATTTATGAAATCATTATTATTTGTTATGAATGTGGTTATAAATTACTAAAAAGAAGTATTATCCTTTAAAAAATACATTTTGTACATTTTAAATTTAACTGTGCTGTGCCTCAAACCGTATTGTTAATAATGTAATTTTTGTCTTTTTAATTACAGGCACCAGCATAGCCTCTCACCCTGTGGCTTTAAATGCCACCCTCACTGTGTGTTTGGTGCTGTCGTGTTCTCCATGTTTAAAATCACATAATCAGGCATGTCCGAGCCCTTACATTGCCCACAGAATGTCCTCACGATGTCCTGGGTGTCTCCAGCCTAGTGTCCTATGCTTCCTGGGATAGATTTCAAGCTCAGCTAACCCTGTACCAGATAAACAGCCATATAAAATTGGTGGATATTTGAAAATGTCTCTAGAACCCCAATTAGTCAGTATGGGCAGTAAGCCAAGGACACCTTCTGGACCAATAGAGAAAATAATATGATGGCCAGTGGTAGCAACACTGATTCATTTTAGTAAGCCTTAGATGCGTCATTGAAGTGTGTTCCTGTAGCTGGTATTTTAGGAAATGTACTACAGCTACACACTGCCCTCTAGAAATAACAAGCTGGTTCTGCTAAAGTCAGGGAAGCACACAGGGAACATTTGGTTGTCATAGGTACCAGGCAAAACACAATTTGTGCAATGCGGTACTCTGATGGAGAAGGTCTTACATTTTTTATATGTATAAAACCAAGGTGGATCTGTAACTATAGTGACAGGCTTTGAAACATATTATGATATATATCCATAAGAAATTAAATGAGGCTAGGAGGACCTAATTTATATTATTGCATTATGATCCATTTTTAACAGAGATTAAACTGAGGCGATATAAACCTATTTGATAACATTTCAGTTCAGATTGTCTAAAGGTATAATTCACTTAAACAAGGTGCTTCATATAAATGTTAAATCAGATACCTGATATCTGTTTGTTTATAGAAGGAACAGAGCACTAAAATGCAAATATATTGTCGGCATTGTCACAAATAATCACCAATGTATCATAAAGATTGAATTAAGTTATCTTTCAGAAAATCAGGATACACAAAGAGGGTGACCTATTGAGGCAATTATTTTTATCCCCTTGGATTATTTTATGAGATTAATGACAAAACCATAAACTTTACAAATTCATAGGCTATGTGCTATGAATATAATGCTTATTTCTATAATAAGATCATTTCTGTAATAAGGGCCAGCAGGTGACTGATTGGTTAACACTGTAACTTCACATTTCCAGGGTGAATCCCATTGACAGACCTACGTGTGGATTTTCCCCTGTGTTTCTGTTCATTCCCTCCAGGTACCGCGGTCTTCACTCACAGTCCTTAAAACATGCAGTTACGAAAACTGATGAGTAAGCGTGTCCCTGTCATTGACTGTCAACCAGGTCTCCAGCCTTGTGCTCTGTGCTTCCAACCAGAGTCTCCAGGCTCAGACCTGTAATATTCTAATTAAAGCCTTATTTGCACAAGAACAGGTACGCTGGAATGTGGTCGTTCTTGCATATGCCATCTCGCTCTCGTTTGTAGACACATATAATGGCGATAGCAAAGCTTGGGGTCAGAGCACAGGGCCAGCCATTCATCCAAAACCCCTGGACCTTCCGATAACAGATACAGAGGCCTAATCCACTGAGCCACACACCACCCCCAAATTCAGGGAGATACTATGGAATAGACCCAGGGCAAAGTATGTGCTTTACCACTAAGCTATAGCCCCCACAATCCATACTGGGTAAGCAGTTTAGGATGGATGGATGGATTTCTGCAAAAACTGCTCAGATGATCATAATCAGTGTACAGTGTGCATATGGGAAGTTTTCAGACCCCTTCAAGTTGTCCTCATTTTGTTATGTCTAAGACTCATCTTAGAATGGATTAAATTAATATTTTTATAATCAGTCTACACACAATACTCCACAATGACAAAGCAAAAAACAGGTGTTTCGAGTGTTTTGTTAATTCATTAAAAAGTAAAAAAACTGAAATATCCCATTTACATAAGTATTCAGACCCTTTGAAATGACACTTGCAATTGTGCTCTGGTGCATCCTACTTCTTCCAGTGGTCCTTGAGAAGCTTCTACAACTTGATTGGACTCCACCTGTGCCAATCTGAATTCCATCCATCCATCCATTTTCTGAAACCACTTATCCTTCCAGGTCACAGAGCCTATCCCAGAAACTACAGGTACGAGGCAGGGAACAACCCAGGGTGGGGGGGGGGGGCAGCCCATCACAGGGCACACTCACACCCCTACAGGCAATTTGGTGAGTCCAATTAACCTCTGCATATTTTTGAACTGTGGGGGGAACCCCATAACAACACAGGGAGAACATGCAAACTCCACACACGGAACCTAGGCAGAGACTTGAACACTGGCCCTGAAGGTGTGAGGCAGCAGCGCTAACCACTGTACCACCATGCCACCCTCAAATTGAAATCATTAGACATAATTAAGAAAAACACACACCTGCCTGTATTAGGTCTCACAAATGACGAGTCATGAGGTCCAGAGAATTGTCAGCAGACATGTGAGACAGGATTGTGGCAAGACACAGATCTGGGGAAGGATACAAGAAAATCTCTGCAGCATTAAAGGTTCCCAAGAGCACAGTAGCCTCTATAATTCTCAAATGAGAGAGATTTGGAACCACCAAAAATCTTCCTTGATCTGGCCACCCATGCAAACTGAGTTATCGGGGACGGAGGGCCTTGCTCAGGCAGGTCACCAAGAACCCAATGGTGACTATGAATGAGATCCAGAAATCCTTTGTGGAGATGGGAGAACCATACAGAAATACAACGATCAGTGCAACACCCCACCAATCAGTCTTTTATGGTTAGTGGCAAGACGGGAGCCGATTCTCACTAAAAGGCACATGACAGCCCGCTGGGAGTTTACAAACTTTTGACTTTGACTTAAGGACTATCAGACTATGAGAAGCAAAATCGTCTGGTGTGACGAAGCAAAGATTGACCTATTTGGACACAATTCCCGATAACATGTGTGAAGGAAACCAGGCATTGAGCATAACCTAATTAATACCATCCCTACAGTCAAACATGGTGGTGACAGCATCATGCTGTGAGGATGTTTTGCAGAGACAGGGACTGGGATACTAGTCTGGATAGAGGGAAATTGGGATGCAGAAAAAGAGAGCAATCCTCAGGGAAAACCTTTTCCAGAGTACTCTGGATCTCAGGTTGAGGTGAAGGTTTACATTCTAAAGGTGCTTTAACTAAGTGCTTTAACTAAGTACTAAGTGAAGGGTCTGAATACTTATGCAAATGGCCTAAAAACACTTGAAGTGTCTGTTTTTTGCTTTGCCATTGTGGAGTATTGTGTGAAGACTGATAATAATTGTTTATAATTCATTCTAAGTTCCAAATGAGGACAGCTTGAAGGGGTCTGAAAACTTTCTGTATGCACTGTATATAGGTTAAGAGAGTACCTCATTCAAACTGAATATGACAGAAACTCACTGACAAACAATGTCACGTCCTGCTTGTGGTTTGAATTCTGTCCACTGAGATAAACTTGTCCCTATAGTGTGCAGGTTTCTGAAGACCTGTAGTTAGGCAAATTGGTGTCTTTAACTTGCCCATATTATGTGGGTGTCTGTATGCCCTGAGCTGACCTGGCCCAGCCTTGTGCTCTGAGCTAGGCTCCAGGCAACCGTGACCAGGATAAGTGGTTAGGAAATGGAATATGAACGATTTTTTCCTAAGATTAGCTTAGTTTCTTAAGATTAGTTTAGTATCTTGGTAATACAGCGTAATCTTATACTCCATATAGCAAGCAAAATAGACAATATATAATTTCAAGTAAGTGCTTTAGGATGGCAGTCTATCCAGTTTTTTTTTTTTTTTTTGGTCTTTCAGATGACCACTCCCCCATTTAGAATGTTTCATGTAGTTCCCTAAAAATGTCAACCCTCACTGGGACAAGTAGAATGGAAAACAAATGAATCTATATACTTCATTGTTATCTAGATGCTTTGGTTGTTAACATTTGGAAAATCTCATGTTACTGTTCTGAAATGAATAGAACATAATTGTGACCTTGCATGAATGGGGACTGTCAAACAAGATGGATGTGTGACACACATTATTGGACTAATGAAAAGGCAAAATATTGAAACACATTCCACATGACCAAAATGATTATCATTTGGAAGACTCCTCAGGCTGCTAAGGGTCATTTAATTTGCGCTAATAAATCACCTGCCATACTTACATGGCAGCCCTAGCAATCCAGGGATCTGACATAAACTAAGCTACCATTTTCCCAGTTGTGGGTGCCCCACACAAGTAAGTTCTATATGAATGGACGACTTCTGCCTTTAATGTAAAACTCTGTCTTTGTTTCATTGTGTTTCTTTCCACTGCGGGAAACATCATACAAAAGCAGCCTGGAGTAATTATACTCAGCGAAAGGCCAACAGTAATTTTTATTTGCCCATAAAAGAGAGAGTCAAAAGCGCGATGGATTTTGATTGACAGATTCGGTAGTTAATTCAGTAGTTCAAAGTCTTAATTCATAAAACATAGTAATACACTAAGACAAACCATTTCATTTTTCAGCGTAAGTGCTAAAATAACAATTTAATATGTTTGGTAAAACACATCAACTATGTATTAAACACTTATTGACTTCGCTTTGAAGTCATTAGGTATAGTTCTAAGGACTACAATCCAGTGCAGTTCACACAGTCTGAAGCAAGGGGTCTCACTATTTAGCAGGAAGACGGAGAGCGCCTTGTCTTCCTGGGACGGCGCCTGGATCACTATTTGACAGCGCAAAAGGGGAGGGGCTCGGCGGTGGAATTCGGGTTGCCTGTAAACGGAGGCTGAGACGGTGGGAAACAGGAGGCGAGATTAACTGGCGACCTGCATCTTATCAATACTCCGGGTAAGCGACTCCAAAACACTCAACGGCGGGGGGTAGCGTAAACATGCTGCGCGATGCGCCTGTAGAGGTCTGGGTGCCCTCTGATGTATTTTGCTGGCTAAGGGCGTCGTTTCGTGCTCGTCTGAGATGTGCTCCTGGTGTCGGATGGAGGACGATTTCTTCCTTCCTTTGTTCGGCTGTGCCGCTGTGCGCTGCGCTGCGGGCTGGAGCCGAGCGCAGCGCAGCGCGGCGCTGCAACATGGCTGACGCGCCGTAGCCGCCAGCGCGCTCGTCTCTGCGTTACGATCCGCTGTGCAGTCGGTGCTCGCCTGCGTTACAGTCGGCGCTGCAATCGGCGTTACATTGCGCGTTTCCAATCGCCCTGACGCCGATCCATTCGGCCCTTTTCCAAGAAACCCCCCTGATTTGCCTGTCATGCTTTAAGGTCACTTACACGCCCGTCTGACCAGACTAAATGCTCGATTTACCCTTTATTGTATCGCCTGGATAGGTAACCAGGCAACCAGGTAACTAGACAGTTAACGTTGCCCGCAGGTTAGTGCACTGGTTGAAAGGCTGCAGAATTCTTAAAATTAGTGAACTGTGGAAAGTTAATCAGTGTTTCTTCTTTAACTAAACTGCCGTCCAGCTGTAAGGTTTGCTGCAGATTTTGCTGCATGGGTAGTTTATTTTTTTCTTACTTCGCTAGCGTGAGCTTGTCATGTTTTATTAAATATTCTTGCTAGATTTGAATCCAGAGAGAAAGCTTCCATTTTGTGCTTATATATACTGCACACACTATGCAGTGGTAATGCAACATTTATAACGAACAAAGGCTTTCTTCAGCTGACAAGTTCTACATGAAGACTGTGTCTGCAGGGGCGGAGTGATTTTGGTTGTATTTTTAAATTCACGACTGAAACTCGTTATCAGCAGTATTGTGAAATAACCATCACTAAGTCAGTAATGGTGTTGGCTGCGCGGCGATGGATCTGTCGTACATCTGTCGCATTCTGGTACATGCCTTCACAACCGATGAAACCTTACATTATGAGTTCTGTTGTTAGTGGAGGGGGGAGGGGCCTTTGCTTTTATAATGAGGAGGTGGGATAGCGACCCTGGTGGGGGTGCGCAGTGCTGGGGTGATTTCTAAATAAATCGACACAAACAATCAAAAGTCACGCCGCCGCGCTCAGGCGGGGCTCTCCTCGCGGCCGATTAATCGCTCGAGGCCGACGGTGACGTCACGAGCGCCGTGTCATCCGATTGGTCAAATCGGCCGATCGCGATGCTTTTGAAAACGGAAAAAACTGCCTGCTAAGAAAATCCATGAAAAGTTAACCACCAAGTTTATCATTCTTTACCTTCTAAACATAATTATTTCACACAACAGTTTTGTGCATTTCATGTTTCTGCACCTTTCCAAACTGGTTTTTCGTCGTGTTGGCACCGAATAATTATGTCTGTACGAGTGCATATGTATGTGCTATTTGGATAAAATTAACAGAAAGGGGACTGTCTTTTGTCCAGCCTCCCCTATGACCTCAGTTCGTCTTCTTTTAGGTTTACACAAGGAAATTGGTAAGGTAAATTGGACTTGATAGGCAGTGTTAAAATATACCATTAATTTTGTTTGCATTTAACGTTTACTAGTTTGAATCATAGGGTGCATTAAAGTACACAACTGGTTTTCTGTATGGTGTTCCATAACCTAGCCACTCTTCCGTTATGCCGCATCCCCTCCCCCCCCCCCCCCCCCCCAAAAAGCATGGTGATTCAGGGGATAGTGCTCAGCCACCATGGTTGTGGATTACCTTGTGATACACTGGCATCCCTGTGCACTTTTGTGCTTCCTGGGAAAGGCTCCAGGACCACTGCAGTACTGCACTGGAGAGGCAGTTCTGGAAAATGGATGGATGAATTTCTGGTGGTGTCATATGGCCAGATGGCTCTGAATCAAAAACCAGTTGGCATAAATATTAATTGAAAAGAATTTTTCTATCATGGAAAAGGAACAATTCAGTTAGTTACCATTTGAAAGCCATAATTTGTAAATGTAAGAAAAAAGAGTCAGATAGACCTAACAAATAAAGGACACTATCTCAGTGTTTCTGTATGATAACTGATTCCACACAACCGTGGTTTCCTTGAACTGTCTGGCAGCTTTTAAGCCTGTTAATACAGTGGAAAGCATTTTTTAACAATTACATGCAATTAATTCCATTGTATTCTGAGAACAACATTTTTCTTTGATTAATACACATTTGTGCCAAGGAATGAATGTTTGGTGTGTTAATACCTTAAAAAATCGGTATTAAATTCTCGAAATGTTGCTGTTGCAAACCGTTTCGGAATCCATGTTTTTAGATGATGCTTTACTTACCTAATAATGGAGCCATGCAGTGTTTTTTTGTGTGCGGAATCAGTTATGTCATATTTCATCCATCATTGACTCTCTTGTGTGTAATGAAGTCACAATGTGTGGGAAGAGCTGTAGTAAAAGAAAACAAGACGGTTCTTAGTGGCCATCCCCTAGGATTCACCCATTGTGTAAATTTGCTGTTTTAATATATGACGTATGGTGATATCTGGCTCTACCTTTTAAGGGGCTCTAGGCAAAACTTTACTTGGGAGTCCCCTCTACTAAGAAAATTGATGAGCATTTTCCTTCTGCCGCAACAGAAGTAATTTGGAGGCCCTAGACTAAGTCCTAGAGCTGGTCCTGCCTGTGATTGTGGCAAACACCTTTTAGGAAGTGAGGAAATGGAACAACACATGCTGTTTACAAATTAAATGTGTTTTTTTGACAATACTTGCATTTTCTGGGCCTCTTCATGGTTATCTTGGAGTGATATGGGACCACCAGGGTTCTGGCCTGGGCCGGTATGCATAAAACTTCTGAGAGTAAAATTTTACTTGTAAATACATCACAATTCTAAGAGTGACGTAATTTTGCTCGTACTCTCAGACTTAAAAGTAAGGGGCATGTATAAAAGTTCATAAGTGTTAAGAGTAGGTCCCAGCTCCTAAATTATTTAAGAGAGCTGGAGAGGACTTCTAAACCAGTTAGGAGTGGCAGCAGCACTACGCGCACCCA
>JAODKK010000039.1:6971441-6981631 GCA_026774405.1 Petrocephalus microphthalmus
GCTCTGTCAGCACTTAGGAATTGGGCTTAGACTTTGCTGAAAGTAACTTTTAGCATCTTTATACAACGCTTTTAGGTACTACTTTTTGCTAAGAATTTTTTAACTCTTAAGCCAAAGTGTACGACCAATCTTAAGACCATTCTTAAGAAGTTTTATGCATACGGCCCCTGGTCTCTAAGATCCCGAGTGGGCTGGTTTCATGTTCTTTTTTTTTTTTTTTATCTTTTTTTTTCCTGGGGGGGGGTTTTAAAGGCTGGAATCCCACCTGGTCCCCCGGTGGCGTGGACACGGCAGTGAGGGGCCTCGACCTGCACGGTGGGGGCCGTGTTTTCTCCCCTCCCTCACCCCAGTTCAAGCAGCTTTGCTGCCCACCTTAATCCAGATGAATGAAGACTCCCTTCGGGAAGACGGCTGGCCAGAGACCCAGAGCTGATTCAGGTGAGCATATTTCAGAGCTGGTGTGTGTCTGTGTGTGTGTATATTTGCTTGTTACAGTTGGTGTTTGAACACACTATTTTGGCCCCATGTCACGAAAAACGTAATGCACCGAGTAGGATGTCTGTTAATGATTTTCAGTAGTGTCATTGTTATACATTTCTAGTCACGCTGAGGAAACTTCAGTACAGTAATTTAACACGTCTGAGATTATGGATATTTAAATGGACACAGTGAATCATCCCGGAAATATGTGAGACATTAGCATCTCTTTGTGTTAAAGTGATCTGATGGATAGATTCAGGAAGCTCGGCTCTTTTCTTAAAGGCTTATTGAGGTTTTATTTAGCTTTATTCTGATATGTTTATAATATGTTTTTTCATGTGGGAAAAAAAACATTAGACAGGACAGTGAATCAGAATTTTTGGAATAAATTAGTTATCTTAAACCTTTTTTAATTCTAAATATAAAAGTGTATACAAAATATTGGACAACAGGAAAAATAGTTCCCCAAGTCATGCAGACATTCAAATGGAAAGAACGCTCATTTACATTTGCATTTACATTTGCTTTCATTAGCCGATGCTTTGACCCAAAGTAACAAACAAGTGAGGCAAAAGCACATTGCAAACATGCAACTGTCAATGAGTTGACTGGGCATAATCATAGCTAGGCTGAGCTTCCAGTGAATGCCCAGGTACAAGGGCTGAACGATTTATCGATTTCAAATTGAAATCACGATTTTAAACAATGCAATTAGCAAATCTCAAAGGCTGCAATTTAGGATATGCGTTATATAGCACATCTGACCCATGGTTTAAAACTCGTGAGAATAATTTTGCAAAGTCATTCCGTCCTCCTTGTGTGACAGTCCCACCAATCAGAAGTGCCGTGCTCCTCGCGTGCCAATCATGGTGACCAATCAGAAGTGGGCCAAAGTGACTGTGCATACGCCCACAAACAACAGACACGTGAAACCCAAGGAAAACATTACACTCACAGCGCAGAAAAATATTGGTTCCACTCCTGAGCCGTAAGTGAATTACTTACCTATTTAATGGTCAGAGATTGCTTACAGAAAGGTCCTATTATTAGGGGTCCAAGTAGCATTAGCTGCAAGATCCCCAGTGTTTTTATCACTGAAATTTTCATTACTTTATTTAACTTAACACAGTTGTAGCTTTTGTGATTAGTAGTTTTATGTGTAATTGTTCTATGCTAATTTGACCCTTGTGTACATCTGACTTTCCAGAAGCACTTAGGGTAAAAAAGCAGTCGAGCCCTGTTTGCACACGCGGCACTTAGAATGTGCATGTAAAAATACAATCACTTTACCATGTTCGAGTTGCTAGAGAATTGTCCTATGGTTTATTAGGTGTATGTTCTATATCATTTTTGTTAGAATTAGGGCTGCAGCTATCGATTATTTTAGTAATTGAGTATTCTGTCGATTTATCTCAACAATTAATCGAGTAATCGGAAAGAAATACTTTTGTCTTATTAAAGTGCAATAGTAATTATTCAAAAGAGAAATAAGACAGGTCTCTTAAAATGATCAACTCATTTTAATGGTTAAACTGTATACCATAATGATGATATTTTAAGTAATTCAACATGAGTGGGAAATAATCTGGGGAAAAAAGCACTTTTTGTACGAGCGCTTTTTGCAAATGCAGCACTTAAAAAGCGCACGTAATAATACATTCACTTTACCGCCACATGGTATTTGGCAAATAAATTACCACAAAATAATTTAAACTATTTTGCCATAAATTTGGTAGTAAATTCACATTGACCCATGTGATCCGAGGAGAGAAACTGATATTTTAATCAGCTGTAATAACATGGTAGCAGTGCAGCTAAGTGAAGTGAAGGCGATTAATCGTCATTGTTGACGCACCACAGCACTCAACAACGAAATGTGTCCTCTGCTTTTAACCCATGTGACATTGTGACACAGCAGGGGGCAGCTACGTGAGCACCCGGGGAGCTGTGCTTGGGGACAGTACCTTGCTCAGGGTACCTCAGCAGTACTTGCAGGTTGGGGACACATATAAAAAAATAGTATTTAGTATACTAAAGACAGCTAATGTGTTAAATGTTTTTTTATGGTATTTTATCAACATACAACTTAAAGTGCTTGGTACCCGATGGAAATGACCGTGATTCTATGCTATGAATGTCAATGTTTGGAACTATTCACTGTCTCCGTGACTCAGAAGTTTGCCAAAAATTTATCCGCCGTTCTTTTAGAATGGGTCCCTATGGGAGGGTCGCTGTCGCTACCCGATCTGTACAGCCTTGTCGCTACCCGATCTGTACAGCCTTGTCGCTACCCGATCTGTGCAGCCTTGTCGCTACCCGATCTGTACAGCCTCGACACTCTGTTCTTAATACCGCTCTGATACACGTATTGCAGAGTAAGCAGACAGTAATAATCCTCTGTGTGAAACACGGCGATCACTCAGCTGTACATCTGTACTTAGCTGTCATGTGGATTACGAAGCTTAGAAGCAAAGAATTTTCATCGAGGATTTTTTGTAATCGAGTTACTCCATGAATCGTTGCACCCCTCGTTAGAATAAATACATTTTGGATTCAGTTCATATATTTCCATTCTTATGTTTGGATTAATGTATAGCGCAGTTCATATTTAAATGTACGTTTTTTTATACACATATAGTGAATACTGAGTTAAAAAAAAGAAAAAGAAAAGAAACGCAAATCAAATCGCAATGTCTGTCAGATAAATCGCAATTCGATATTTTCTTAAAATCGTTCAGCCCTATCAGGTACCAGGGTAAGCAGGATAGGGGAGGACCTACACAACATCTTCCAACAAAGCAAGAACATGATGGTGATGCATCTCTATATAACACTTGTCATACATGGAATGCTAAAATATCTAAAGCAAAGTGCTTCAGATATGAAATTAAAATAAAACCAAAGACGGAGAATCAACTAATGTACAGGTCAATGAAACTGTAGGAAGATGGAGTAAATTTAAATAAAGTAAGTAAATAAAGGAAAATATAAAGCAATGAAAAGGTCAAAAGATATAAAAGTATAATCTAGTAAAATTGGAAATACTGTATTATATGGGTATGACAAAATGGTGACAGTAAAATGATGCAATAAAATTAGACACTTCAGTGATGAGAAGTGCTATATAACAACATTCTGGGAACATCGGGAGTATCATTCAGACTAGAGCACACAGCACTCTAACTGAAAGCCATGATGCTGCACAGCTGTGCCCAACCTTATTGCGTGAGCTGGACTGACTTTGCGGTCATGGACCCATTCCTACACTGAAACAGTCTTTTTTGAAAGCTTTTTACTTTGCAGATGGAACTGTGTTTGTTTAATGTGTGAAACACACCTGGATTTTATTGCCTTTTATTTTTGCAGCTAGAGGACGTCTGTGGTATGAACCAATGAACGTCTGTGGTAGCAACCATGTTGGCTTTGTCATTGTTTTTATCAGCATTGGTACAAATGTACTCTGCTTAAATGCCTTGTTTCTCTGCAGTTTTAACTGCATATGATAACAGGGGTTATATTATTCACCTTTTTTTTCTGAAAGGTGTAGCAGTCCAGTCCAAGGAGACCATCCCCAAGGAACCTCTTTGGTGTTTTCTTAGATGTCAAGTTTGACGGTGTGAAGTTAATGCGGGTCTCCGCTTATCGTTTTCTTTTGCAAATTTTAGGTCATGCAGGTGTATCTGCAAACATGATGAAAAAGAAAAATTCCCACAAGTAAGTTAGTTTCCATTTCCTGCCCTCCGCATGTGTGCTGCTCATTTCCTCTCTTTCACTTTCCCTTCTCGGTCCGTTGCGTGCATGCCTGCTTAAAAGTGGCGGGCTAATAGGCATTTGTCCCTAGGCCTCTGCCGAATTTGACGTTTACAGATACCTTCTGAGCCGGCTCCTGAAAGTGCATGTATCGTTGGGGACAGCTCTTGCGGCTTCCTGTTGCCACACGGCGTTCTACCCTAGTGACGCCATCTGATCGTACAATGACTGATTGTGTGTGGAAGGTGGCTGTTTGTAAACACATCAGCCGCTGCCTAGCTTTCACTAAGGCTCTGAAGTACAGTGATATATAGGAGGCATAGTCAAGTAGCCCAGGGTCTGGCTCCCTTCAACGGTGCCCTGGAACATAATTAGGCACATCACCGGCATAAAATTCTGCATGATGCACAAGAACATCCCAGCATCACACTAGACATGAAATCCTGCTTGTTGTAATGATCATTGATGGGGAACGGGGAATATGGTAATTGTAGGAGGCCCTGGTTCAGATTGGACTAGGTTTCAGTGTGGAACGCTCTTTAACACTGGCTCATAAATGTGATCTCACTAGCTGTTATGCCATAGCTGATGAACTACATGGTGAGATTTCTCACCCTGTAAAACAAGACTGGACCAAGTCTTAAAATGCCTCTGATTTAAGAAATCTGCATAGTATTGGTGTTTTTATTTATAAACAGTAGTGGTTATTTAAATTACATATTTACAAATAACACTTTTTGAATTAAGTGAAGACTTCTTTAAGGCAACTTGCACTTTGCACATTGACCTTGCTTCAAGCCATATGTACATAATATTAAAAACAAATGATTAAAATAATAACCCCCTTGATTTATAACAGTAGTAACAGCTAGGGATAATAGTCCTTAATAATTGTCCCTTGAGCAAAGGCGTCTTCAAGTGACATCTGACTGGACTTTGCTTTTCCTTTTTTCACCTTTGTTACCTGATGATGTGCAAGCCGACTGTAGTTTAGTGGATTCTTGGTACTCTAAGACAGGGCTGCCCAATATGTCGATTGCGATTGACCAGTACATTGCTATGGTAGTGTGGGTAGACGTTCAAAAAAATTTTGATGTTAGCCTATCATCTGACACCCCTTTGGCATTTGCCACTTGATTGATATGAAGGTCAGCCAGTCTGCTGTTGCTTAAAACTTTGTTATATTAGGTTAACAAAATGTGAATGTATTGTGAGCTAATGCAAAACTCCAGTGAATAAAGTGACCCAGCTAGCCTTCCCAGGATATAAAAAAATGAGTGAGGGAGCTGAGTAAGTGTGGGCACCTCTGCTCTAAGACGTGTTTTCAGCTATTAGGTGGTGGAGTAAGTTGGAGTAAGTTAATAACTTTAGCCCGACAACATTTATACTAAATTGTTGTTTGGTCCACGTCAGACTGTTTAAAACTGAAAAGCTTCCAAACTGACACGGCCCCTCACTTTGGCACGTTTGCCTGTCTTAGCAAGTTTTGCAGCTTCAATTGCTGAACATTCACAGTCTAACCTGCCCATCCTTCCAGCTCAACACTTGATACTACTAGTGATAGCTACAGCTGTGTGCCCTAAGCATGCGTTTTGGCGGTGCAGCAGTGAAAAGGGTCCGATGACAAACAGTGTTCTTCTGCCCTACGTCCAGACATTGTTTATTTAAGCTATCCACTGGTTTTGCGGTGTATGAAAAATTCAAATTTGTTTTTGGTTTGAACTGGTATACCACCCAGCACAATAATTAAGTGATCATTTAAATGCCATTTTTATTGAATTTTGTCACAGATCACCCTCCATAACGAATACTCTTGATAATGAAGTTCTTAAGTGGTCGGTTTCACAATGCATGCTAAGTGTAACTGGGACCTAGTTAAGATGATGGTATCTGCTCACTCCAAACAATTGCTTGGCAGCAATGGTAATATGGGATCATGTCTATGGTAATGTGTGTGCCAGAACCTGTATTAAATCATCAGATTAGATGGCACCAATAACTGTGGCCAGTGTCTGATCACATGATTATTCATTTGGAAAATCACAGGAAGGCGACAGCTAACTTTCCTTACCTAATTTGGGTGTCATTTAAAGTAGACCAAAGACCTCATCCTTGCAGTTGGTTAGAGAGTAGCTCCTCTGCAACAAACTTCATCAGTACTAGCAGCTAGCCATGAACATGTCAGGCTAAGAGAAATGCCAAGATAGACAAATCAAAATCTGTTTAAATAGCAGTCTTTGACAGCAGAAGTAAATATTTTGAATGAATAAAGCTAATGTTTTGCGGAAACTCCAGTCATCACTAAAAAGAGAAAGAAATGACCATTCATGACTGCAGTATTCATTTAATAAATGCATTTGGAAAAACATCCTTGCTTTAGTTAATGTATAGATTTGTTTTTGAACTCTTTCCCATATGTCCTGGTCCTTGTCCAGGAAACAGAGAAGCAATGTTGGGCCCAGCAAGCTGGTGTCCCAGCCCAGGAGGAACATTGTGGGTTGCCGGATTCAACACATCTGGAAAGAGGGCAGCAATTCCCCGACACAGTGGAAAGGGACGGTTCTGGACCAGGTGCCCGTGAACCCCTCTCTCTACCTGATCAAGTATGACGGGTTTGACTGCGTCTATGGGCTCGAGCTTCACAAGGATGAGCGCGTGCAAAATCTCGAAGTCTTACCTGACCGAATCGGTAGGTTCTGCCGAGATCACGTAGTGATCTTTCATCGTCCCAGAATATGGTTTGGTAGGGCCTTGTAATAACCTGTGTTTGTGCCATACTATAGTTAAACACAAGGCTTTTAGCCTGTCCAGTTGTTTTGCGGCTAGGGTCCTGTTCTTTTTTGGAGATGTTGGCTTCTTTTCTAGGTGACAGACATGGTAGAAGACCGTAATTGTGTCACATTACAGATTGTGACATTCAGTTCTTTCAATGCCACAGTCTTTGTATAGTACTAACTGTGGGTTATGATCTATTTGTGGCACAAGTGCCCCATTGGGGAACAACACTACAGGTTTAAGTTTAGTCGGTGACAATCTGCCAACATATAAAGTAAACCACACTCCTGCAAGAAAACAAAAGGTATTATTTTAAACTACTGAGACATGAACCCAACACCTTTTTCTTAATCATTAAACAAGTCACCCTTTTAAATGGACCTGGTGAACATACCTTTTCTGGAAGTGTTTTAGTTTGCTGTAGTGCTGTTTGTGTAGGAGTGCTGCCCCCTTTAGGCTGCATTTTTAAAGCGGTACCCCTCTCACAGCCTCTTCCCGGATCAGCGACGTGCACCTGGCCGACAGCATGATCGGCAAAGCCGTCGAGCACATGTTCGAGACGGAGGAAGGCTCAAAGGACGAGTGGAGGGGCATGGTGCTGGCACGGGCACCCATAATGAACACATGGTTTTATATTACTTACGAGAAGGACCCCGTTTTATACATGTACCAGCTCTTAGATGACTACAAGGAGGGCGACCTGCGGATAATGCCTGACTCAAGTAAGAAATGCGTGATGGTTTTTTTTGTGTGAATACTAAACTCCTGGTATGTAAACACAAGGTTAAATGCTGCTTGTAAAAACTGGTCATTTAAATTAAGGTGTATACATTCTGTGAAAACTAATATATGTAAGGCAGCAGCTGATGATGATTTATAAAATGGGGGAAGCACACTGTGAACACAAGGCAATTTAGTAGGCCAGTAACTTGCATGCAAATTCTGCTCTCCTTCATAAAGGACTTCTTTAGAATGGAGACAACAGTAGTTGCAGTGTTTGCCATATTGCTTCAAAGCCTCAAACTTGCCATGAACACACACACAGGGTAGTTACCAAGCTAACTAATCTACAAAAAATTACAGTAACACTTTACATGACCAAACATGAGATCAGTATTTAACTTGTGTTATTCATTACTTGTTCCTTCAGGAGCTCCTTTAGTAGTTTACATAGTTTTACGGTAGTAAACTTAAAGTAGTTTCAGTAGGAACATATAGTACCTGCTTGAGATAAAACATACATCACAATTCATTAATGAATTAACATGACATCAGTATGGAACTAAGACTTAGTCTGTAGTTATTACATAAGTAATAGTATAATACTTTATTATTTGTGCCCCGTCAGGTAAAATGTTACCAAAATCACTGTGCATGAAAATTAAACAAACTCAAAGACGACGACTTTATTTACAATATTTAAGGATGACATACAAAATGATAAACACAGTCACCACCGTGTGAAAGCCATGAGCATTAATGTTATTGGCAGTTAATCCTGTCTTGTGCAGGGAGGCCCAGCTTCCAAGCGGGTCTAAAATATCTGACTGCAAGTCTATTCAATCAACGTTGTCTAGGCAAAAAACAGTGCTCATAGACTCCCAGGAAAACATGGCATCTGAAGGGGCTCTGAAAACATGTGATTGAAGCATATTAACGAAGAAGCCTTAATCTATTCTCCATTTAGACAAATGTACAAGAATCCTCCCCAGACTTTCACTAAAGCACAGAGTCAGTGGGTGTCTACGGCCAGTATTTGTCCTGGTTTCAAAGGGAAAATTAGCGTATATATTATTGAAAGCAACTTTTGTCAAATGATAAGCTCTGTGGTTCAGTTAGTAAGATGAATTACACTTTTATTTGTAGATTAAATGAATTTGCATTGATACACTGATTTATTACAGTCATTTGGCAGTTTTATGGGGGATGCCAGGCTACCCATGTAGTCTTGTAGCAGTTGCTTATGGTCTAAGGTTGAGCAGTGTTTCTCAATCCTGGAGAGTCCATATTTTTGTTCCCTCCCAGCAACGCACTTGTACCAGGTATCCTGTGTTCTCGATTGCTTGAGTGTGCTAGGGCACTGGGAGGGAACAAAAATATGGACAGTCTGAGGATCCCTGTGGACTGGGATCAGGAACACCGAGGTAGAGAGATGGCAAGAGACTGCATTCATCCAAGAGGGGAAGTGAAGCATTGTGCCATTTCAAACATTTTTCTAATGTCATGTATCTAAGGGGGTCTAATTGAGAAGTTAAGTGACTGAACATCCAGAATGTCTGATTTTTATGGAAGCCTTTTATCAGCAGGAGGCACAACTGACGGATATGGCCCAGTTTTGACTAAGCAGCAAGGCCCTGACAAGATAGCAGTGTTTAATGTTGCAGTGAACTAACAGAGAGTGAACACAAGTGCTTAGACTGATGTGGGGGTTATATAAAATTTCAGGCTCCTTGCTTCCTTACTTTTTAAAGACCTACCTTTCAGAAGTACTTGGATTAGTACTTCCAGTATTATAAAAAAACCCTGTATTTCCCCAACAGAGTATTAGACAGATGGTATTCTTAGCATGGGTTTTATTGAACCAGTATGAGAGAGTATTCACTAATGGTGTCTTAGAGCACTTATGTAAGTTGCTCTGGCTAAGTATGTATGTAAATGCTGTAAATGTAAATGTAATGTTTTAAAAGCATGTGGTTAGTGGTGTGAATCACAGGTTTGTATTGTGAATAGACCAGTGAAACGTACAGATATAGAATAGAAGAATCTGACTGCTTTCACACTGCCAGTTTAATCCGAGCAATTTATCACAATGTCTTGCAGATGACTCCCCCCCTGCTGAGAGGGAACCGGGAGAAGTGGTTGATAGTCTGGTTGGAAAGCAGGTGGAGTACGCCAAAGAGGATGGCACCAAAAGGACTGGCATGGTCATCCATCAGGTGGAGGCCAAGCCATCTGTCTATTTCATAAAGTTTGACGACGACTTCCACATCTACGTTTACGATTTGGTAAAAACGTCTTAAAGGTCAGATCTGTCGTAAGCAGGGTGGGGGGGGGGGTGACGGGTCCGTGGTGGAGACATCCTTGGAACCTTCAAATCCAAACTTTGCCAAATCTTTTTCAAACGTCGACTAGAAGAGACAAGGCAGGTGATCTGTTCGGAGACCCCCCCCCCACCCCCCCCCCCC
>JAODKK010000039.1:6989890-7006481 GCA_026774405.1 Petrocephalus microphthalmus
TTAAGCTTAATACATATAAGATAAATCCCTCATATGAAATGCTGCAGTATGTATCATTGTAATAATAATCTGTTCAATTATAAATTCCTGAGTGGGGGGAGCAGCGAAATGCTCTAGTGGGTTTCACGCAGGTTTCACAACTGATAACACTCAACACACCCAGTACAACAGAAACTAGCACACAAATGACAGAGAAAAGTCCTCCTGGTAGGTATTATAAAACTGTCAGCGGAAATTGTTCCGTTTCTCAACTCTTCAAAGCAAGAGCCCAGACTAACTGTAACCGTAAATTTAATTAGCACCAAAGTGTTTCCTGGACATCAGCTGAAGCAGCATACTATACAAACAATTAGTTTAACAAAGTAATTGCATGTTTAAGGACCAACCAAAGTCAGAAGTCATTGTAATCGCCTTCACGGATGTTTCACGTGCTAATAAGAGCATTGAACACCCTTGTGTCAGTATCAAGGGCGTAGATTTAGGTATGGACTATAGGGACATGCTCTGTTTGGGAGTACCGTGTGTGTTTAAGGCGGCGGGGGCATCAGGGCTGATTTGGTCCATAAAACTGTTGAAACCAAATCCCTTGGTAAACATGCATTTTCAGCGGCATTTATTATATTAATAAATAATTATTTTACACTAAACGTATACTATTACAGTACGACCCGTAAAGATGTCTACTTCACTCTGATCTGCATGATGTAACATACCCGGTATTACAGGATTATACCTATGGCCACTAGAAACTGAATCTGAATAGGGTATATTTGAATCTGAATTGCACAATTTGGTTAACACGACGCTCTACACTTACAAATTCACTTCTCCCAGTTCAGTTTCAACTCTCACAATTCAATTTCAAACTATTGAGACGCGCAATGCGGGTCCTTGAAGAAAAGTAATCGACCACGGCACTCATTTCCACGTTTACAACAGTTCTGCAGGTCGCGGTAAAGTGGAACTTTAACTGGGAGAAAACGCTCGTACAAGCACCCGGTGCACTCTCAAGCCCCAATACGTCAATCCATATTTTCCATCATGGCATTAGTCTGGGACTGCAAGATGAAATAATAACGTATTGTCACCGTTCTCAAAGGTAGATGTGGCCGTTTATTTACTGTCAATTATAATCTTACCAGTATAATACTTGAGAAAAATACAGCAGTTCGTATACGTGTATATATAAATACAGTGGATGATCATTATGACCGATTTTTTTTTGTCTTGGGCAGATAACGAGCTAATTAACATTTGAATATTTATTGCTGGTAATAAAACGGACAACGTCGCTATTTACTGAATTTTATTATTTATTTATTATTATACCAAAATACAGTAGGGCTGTTTCAAACGCTTTTCAAAATTACGTAATTTATAGTCTTACTTTACTTTGGTTGCCTCCTTTGCCTAGCGGTAACCCATCTGCGTCTGGGTAGCTACCTGGAGCTACGAGAAACGAACCAACAAGGCGCAGCAGCGAAACTACAATAAGTGATATTTCACGTACCGTATCGCCTGGACTGTATCTGAATTATACACAGTATACAGTACTGTACAAGTTAAATTACTGATCTGTGTATAATTCAGATACGCGTTATAGTGCAGTGCAGTACAGGAAATACAGCTCTCGTTGTTTCGTTGCTGCATCCCGTTGGTTCCTTTTTGTCAGTTTCTCAAAAGCTTTGATGAGTCTATATGTTACTGAGACAAAATAACTCATGTTTTCTTTGCTCACAGCATTAACCTCCGGTAGCTAACCAGAAGCAGACGGGTTTCCGCAAGGCAGAGTAGGGCTAACAAAGTTAAAAAAAAAAAAAAACGTAGTTTTAATTTTATCCATATGATGTCAAGTGTATGGAATGGAGACTGAAGTCTGAGACTGTGAATATGATAAAATTTATTTTGAATAAATTATGCATTTTACCTGGTTATTAATACAATGTATTAATTTCGTCCATGATAAGAGGAGCCACATGCTTCTGAAGGGCCTGATTATCAGTATCAGGTGTGTTAAATTAAGGCTGTACCTCTGTAGGGTGGTAGCTCTCCAGGAGTAGGGCTGGGCAGCCCTGCTCTAGAATGGTTAGAACAGGGGTGTCAAACTCCAGTCCTGGAGGGCCGGAGCCCTACACATTTTTGGGTTTGCCCTCGTTTAACACACCTGATTCAACTCCTTGCAGCTCCTTCTGCTAATTACCACACAGCTCCTCAGCTCAATCGTTTGTGGTGGAACAGGGAAAGAACTAAACTACACAGGGCACCGGCCACCTGTGAGCACTGGACACCTGTGGGTTAGAACCTTAGGGAGCTGATCCAGCTCATTTGATGCTGGTTAAAAACTTGATGACCACTGCAAGAATAAAACGGGGTGATTCGCTATAGCTCAGACTGAAATAACATCCTATTATAAGCCTTGCACCCCATACATATGATGTAGTTTGTGTGTGTACACATGTACATTGTACTGTGCTGTTCATGTTCTAAGTTAGGGCATTTCTTACTTACGGGCACCTCTTGGTCCCACTCTGCCTGGATAAGGGAGGTTTGACTGTATAGAGTGTTTCATTATCCAAAGTGCAGTTCAGATTCAAGTATATCCAGCTCACATTCAGTTTCTAGTGCACTGTTGGGCAATCTTATCCAGAAAGGGCCGTTGTGTGTGCGCGTTTTTGCTGCAACTCCCTAATTGGAGGACTGATTGGCTGAAGAATTCTCACACCTGGGTTTGAACAGCTGACCTTAGAGTTATCCCAGAAACCTGCATAGACACAGGCCCTTTGCGGATAAGATTGCCCACCCCTGTTCTAGTTGCACAATTATCAGCCCATACATACCACATTGTTTTACCTACATCACATCATTGGACAATATGCAGAATACGTTATCAACTATACCAAGTACTAATATCGGGTAGCAATATTGAAGCCTGGTAAAAAAAGCATGGAACATAGGAATATGCTACTTTGAAGCAGAAAAGATCAAAAACTATATTGCTTACCCTAAATATTGGGACTGCATCTTTAACACAGCTATATATATATATATATAATAGTGCTAAATATCTCGTGCTGAATGCTAAAAAATGAACAACGGTGCTAGATAACTGCGATGAGTGGCTCTGAACGCCATTCTATTTAGTTAAAAGTGTTATAATACAACTGACACCAGATAAATCAGAGCTCAGACCTTTTCACCTTTCATAGGCGTGGCGTAATGACGGACAGACGACACGGGGGGCATGATGTGGCGTGGTGGGCGTGTCCTGCGTGCGTGGGCGGGGCACGCATGCGAGCGTGGGGCCGGCAGGAGGAGCCAGCCCTGTGAGGTTGTTGTGCCGGCTGGCTGCGGGCATCACCGGACGCAGATTCGCACGCTAGTGCCGAAGGGGGAGCACCTGGCTCTGTAAGATCTGGGCCGACTGTGGTGGGATAAGGGCCCGCTGGACGCGCGTCATCGCGATCTCCCTGCTCTCTTTGTCCCACTCCCTCCTTTGTTTTCCTCTTTTAAAATTGAGAGTCAATTTGGCGGTGACCTGGCGTTTTTGAAAGGGGAGAAGCGACCCTCCAGAAGCGACGAATAAAGATGTTTGAAACGGAACAAATTCTTCTGGTTCTGCTGGACATAGTCTGCCTTGTGCTTGGTACGTACCGGGTCATTGCCGGGTCTGTCACGGGTCATCCTTCGCGGGGCTGGGGGACCCTGCTTTTGTAACGGGGACCTTTGTGTTTGTTTCACATTTAACCAAAGCCGTCCCAGACACGGCTCTGAATAATTCAGTCGCTCTAGATAAATGCATGTTTTGTTGAACTTGGTAATTCCGTTTTTGGAAAGGAGGCGATGAAAATGTCTGTCCAGTTATTGATAATTGCTTTAAAATATGATCTCTGTGAATAAAATGAATTAGAAGCGAATGGGGTGGTCGCTGTAGCTTCGTCGTTAGTGTCAATAAAGTCCCAGAGACCGGTGAAGACCGATTTCTCGTTTTACATGAGTAGCTGAGCTCTATTAATTTATTAAGCAGAATTTGCTTTAATAATTAAGTTTAACGACGTGAAAGGAAAGCCCAACCACCGCGTGGATAGACGTGTACTAATACAGCTTAGCGTTGTGAAATCGCCGCAACTGTAAAAACAAAGATCATTTGTCTCACTGTGAAATAAGGAGTTATTTAGGGAGTAAACGTGGAAGCGTGCCGCACGCTGCCCGACCACGCCACTCCTGCCCCGTCAAAGGCGTACATTTATGCAAGGCGTCTGGGGGAGTTTTTTAAATTTATATTCTTACAATTTATTCCCTGTGTTATTTCTCTTTCAAATCCCCCGGGTTCATATGTATTACATGTGCTGCCTCATCATACCGTAACATCTGTGAAAATGACTGCTAGCAAAAGTATTTTGACTGTATTTGGAATTATGGCCTAAAGGTAAACACATCCTTATATTTGCATCGTATATTAAAATATAACTGGATTTCAGTACAAGGTATATGCCGGGCGTTGTGTCTGGTTGTCTTCTGCCATATTCAAATTGTTTCCAATCCGTCTAGATATGAATCAGGCCTTTGCTTTGTGTATTATCTAGCAGAAGTAGGGAACCACATGGTCAGAAGTAGGGAACCACACAGTGATGGTTTCTGTATTTCATGCACAAATGCAGGAAACCTTTTTGTTATGGTCAACAAGTAGTGTAATACACAAGTGTACACTTGATATTGTCTATTAAGATGACTTATTCAGGTGTCATGGCAAAGTATAGTATTACCCACTACTCAGATCAAAAGTCGCATAAGCTGAAAATATCCGTATTGCCGAGTCTTGAAGACCTTACTACTGTGTGGAGATTTCAAAAGCCGGACCTTTGCCTTCAGTAGCTTGGCACCTCAGAGATTATTCTTACCTGTATGATTGTGTGCAGTTGAATCGTGTTCTTTGGCTGTGTGTGCCAAGCTAATATTTAATTATGTATAACTTGGGGGCAAGAGATACTCCTTACCTTTCATGGAATGGTGTATTTGAACACTAAGCCTGAAATTAAACACAGCCGAGGGGGGAATGCTGTAGCAGCAGAGTAGAAAAATGTGTAATAAAAGAACTGGTATGTCCATTGGTGAAATTAAATGTAAAGTGTAGTAACTAAATATAACGGGTCCATATTGCAGAAAACGTAACTGCAGTTACTTTTTATTTTGGTTTTTTTGTAAGTTACAGCAGCACTGGAGAGAGTATAGTTAATTAGGCCAAGAATGTCTGAAGGCTTTGTAATGCCAAACCACACTGATATGTTGCTGGAAACCCTGGATGGATGTGCTAACCATTTGAGAGGACAGCATCCGAGTGTGTGTGTGTGACTGGAGCAAGGTAGACACAGCTTCTCCACATTACTGTCCTCATGGTGTTTAAGATGCTTCTGACAGGAAATTCAGAGCTAAAATTATAATAGCAATAATAGTGATAATAATAATTACAGCTATAGCTGTGTTTATCGCTCCAGATATACGACTATAATCAGTGGCCGAGAACACTGAATTTAGATTTTTGATTTTCACGATGTTGTATTTTTGGTTTAAAAACTTAATCAGATAAGTTGGCGGGCAGATTGCTTTTGGTTTATGTTCCAAATTGTGTTTGTAGTTTTAATAAATAACCTGAGCCATATGAAAATTAAAATGCTGTGACCCGTTTTTTTTTTTTTTTATAGAATATAGGGTGCTGTTTGTCCCACATTTTTTCAGACTGAATGTGGATCCTTAATTATTTGTGTCTGTGACTGCATTCTGTTTGCTCTACTGGATGGCAATGCTTCTGGGGGTGAAAAAAGTTACACAGTATTTTCAGCTTGTTTGCATAAGTTTTCGAATTTTTTTTTGAATGAATATAAACCAGATACTAATCAGAAGGATCCGGTATCGGCCATATGTGAGCTATCCACGTCCGATACTTACTTATTTAGTTTTCGGCAGTCAGTGCGTTTTTGCGGTGTTCAGGCTGAACCCTAGCGCTGCTCCTAAGTCTATTTGCCAATCAGTGGGCGTGACCTATATCTATAATCTTTATATATGACTATATATAGGCTAGTTTAGATATATATATCATAGGCTAGTTTGCTCTGTCAAGCAAGGTTCATGATCGATATTTTTACATCTTCTTGTAACTTCATTTGTAATGACGATAAGCAGATATAATGTTTATATTGCCCAGCTCTAGGTGTCGCGTGTGAAATATATATATATGCGCACACAATCTGATAAAAATGTACCAACAATCTGTATGTATTACGTTGTGGTGACATACATTCTGCAGGGTTAGAACAGCACAAAGCTGAGTTTGTCTTGTGCGGGTCATAGGTGCTGGGGAGAAGCACAGATCTCCCAGTGGTTGTGGAAGACTGATTACAGTAGGAAGTGAGGCATTTTGTTATTCGTTTATGCTTCTGGGAAAAGCAGAGACCTGTGGGAGACACCAGCCAGATTTTGGCAGAAGTTTTCAGATAAAACTTCCCTGTAGTTTGTTTCGTTCTTGGCAAAGACCACACTGTACACTCTGCTTGGCCTCAGTACCAGGCCAAGTTCTCTGGTATATATTTTACATGTAGAGGATGATGTATCCGATCAGGCCCAGCTAACATCTCCGTCACGTGCTTGTGACTGATAAAAAGACTGAAACAAAGACCTTTATCTGAGATATAGCTGTTATGTCTGTGGTAATTGAGCGAGCAGCATGGCTACCCTACTGCTGGGTGTGGTTGTGGGTATCCTGCTTGCCGCTGACTGCTGGCCCGCTCGCCATTTTCACCCTCATCAGAAACCTGCCACTGCTAATCATCCTGGTATGGCGCCTTCCTTTCTGTGAAGGAATTTCAACCTGAGGCGAAATCGACATGGAAGGCTGTAAAGCTCTGTCTAAACAGGCAGATGTTTGCCGTGGTTCTCTTGTTATAATTCATTTGCAGGGTGATTCGATTAAGCAGTTTAGTGGGGAGCGTGGGCTTCTCTGTTTAGGCAACACAAGTGGAGGCTTGTGAGTGTCGGGCATTCGGCTGAGTCGGTAACTCTGGCTGTGATTCTGCTAACGGAGCAGTTTTTGGATGCATATGGTGCACATTCTGGTTAGATCAGCCTTGGATCTTCTACTTTTAAGGCCTGACATTATGTCTACTGTCTCGTGGGGGATGCTGTCATGTTCGTTCAATACTCCCAAGAATGAACGCCCACTCCTGCTCAAGGGTCACCAGACTAAAGTCCTACCGGTTGTGTTACACTGAATATTTTGGCTAATGAACATGAGTGTCCAGAGGTTCAGTCTCTAGCAGATGAGGGAGTTTGAGGGACTTGAATGTCAGATGGATGACAAAACGCTTTATAATTTTTATACTCTGATAATGCGACTTGCAAACGCTAATCAAATTTTTGAGCAATTAAAGTTTATAAAGTGCAAAGGCGGCTTCTTCTCCTGTAACAGACTGTGTTATGGACAAGAATGTGGACTTATTAATTGTTATATTCCACATGTAGTGTGTGAAATGCTGGTAGAAGTTAGAGTAGTGCACTGTTTGTGTGGATCTGTTCCCAGTGGCTGTATAGAAGCCTTAGTCAATAAGAGTGTACCACTCAGCTCATTGTAGATATAGCAAATTCATAATATAATTCAACATAAACAAACTCAAACAATACAAGGTTCTGACCTAAGGGATTATGGAAATCAGATTTTTCAAACTGTGTTTTCACAGATTTGTACTATTGGGGATTGGCACAAAATATGTTTGACCTTTGGTATCTTGGTAAAATTGTGATTGACTTTGGGAAAGTTTGGCAAAATTATCATTTTGAATCATATCACAATATTAAGTCCTCTAATGAGACCGGCTGGAGTGCGTTGCTGCCGGTAGCCACTCTTTCCAAAATGTTTCTCAAGAAAGCGACAACAAACTTTTATCATCCTCTTAATCTTTACACAACCCCAATATGTTTGCTGCTTGTCGCTGAGCCTGAGACTTGTGTAACGGAAAAATGTTATTACATGATATCATAGAAAATCTCAGTATTGATTAAAGATAACAGCATTAAATGTCATTTGTGAAGAGTATGACCTTTGATCATGACCATTTGTTTATTATACTCACAAAAACGTTACATTATATTGTCATGTTAATGATTAGAGGAACAGTAATTCCTAAGCTGTTATTTTAATGATTTAAGAATTAAAATTACTGCAGTATAGCAGACATGAGCTTCAAGGTTTCCTTATACTGTCTCCAATACCTCATTAGTTTACCTTTGTACACCCCTGTTTTCCCTGTTACAGTAGTCTTGTTTTTGAACTAGATTTTGATAGGAAATATTTGATTGACTGATTTATTTTGGGTGTCTTCTTGTTACTCTTTCTAGCTGGACTCCCATTTGCCATACTCACATCCCAACACAATTCATTCAAAAGAGGATTTTTCTGTAGCGATGACTCCATCATGTACCCCTTTAAGGAAGACACCATCTCCTACCAGCTGCTGGGGGGAGTAATGATTCCAGTCACAGTAATCGCTGTAAGTATTTTGGGCCTCTTGGACCTTAATGATCTCTTCTGTTGTTTTTTTTTCCCCACATGCAATGCAGCTGTTTTATGCACCTTTGCTGACATTTGTGTCAGTGAACAATTATACTTCCAATGCTAGTTTATTAATTGGGATATGACAGTATTATAATTATGTAAAGACAGCATTTAGTCCTGGAGACAAGCATGTGGACAAGCAAGTTTCACTGGAAAGTGCCATGTGTAGTGATGGTATCTTGTGTTTGCGTGTGAGGCATGTGTTGATCTGTTTGTCACGTGCCTGCAGCTCATTTGTGGCGAGGGCTTGCTCATCACTCACAGTCACCCAAGTCAACAAGTGAATTCCCAGTCCTCGCTCTTTGGCTGTTACCTGAGAGCCATCTATAAAGCCCTGGGCAGCTTTGTGTTCGGCGCGGCTGTGAGCCAGTCCCTCACCGACATCGCCAAGTACTCCATCGGCCGACTCAGGCCGCACTTCCTGGCGGTGTGCCAACCTGCCCTGGGCCCCAATGACTGCAAGTCGGGGCGGTACATCGAAAACGCCACGTGCATGGGGGACGAGAGCTTGGTTAACGAGGCCAGGTGAGTGGCAGGTGGATGGATCCACGGCGAGGCCCCCGACAACATGCTTACAGGAAGCACTGCTGCAGTTCTTGTGAGAATTCTGCTGGATTTTTCTGGAAATGATCAACTATGGAGACTGTTGAGTTCCGTAGTGATTATCTTTGGGTTTTAAGTTGAATTTGTCCCATACACATGTACTACTGACTGCTGTGCAGCGAAATGCTTTTCCACCTGGTTGCTGTATTGTGCGTGAAGGACATATTTAACACAAAGGACAACAAAATAGTATAAGAATAACAATAAGCTGAAATGTAAAACAAAAAAATAGAAATAAGCAAGATAAAATGACTGCTAGATATACGTAACACAGCAGAAGTATGAAACTGAAGACGGTGACAAGATATGCACGCTCGGATATGTGGGAAGTGTGCGCGTTTGTTGAGTCTCAGCCCGTCTGGGTCCCTCCAAAGAGATAAGGTGTTCTTAGCTTCTACAGCCAAGGACGCATCTCAGTGATTTTCTGGAAGGTCCTGCTTTACTTAGGTCGAACAAGCCTGAAAAAAAATACCTGGCAGTCCATGAAGAAGGTCACAAAATGTTGAACGGCAAATACGAGGGAGAAAGGCAAGGAATGAAATGTAGGAAATGCAGTATAACGACATAGTTGTAAGAATAATATTATAAAAAATGCTTGTCTGCTATTGCTGTAGTGATACACTGTGCAGTAACTACCTGATGGGGATCTCCTATGTGCTATGGACACAACACTCATAAGGATGCTTCTGCTGAGCCCTAAAATGTAGTTTATTAATCTTTATGTATTTGTTTTTTTTAAGCAGGAGTTTGTTTTCCCCTTCTAGCTTAGAGTGAGCTAATTAAGCCTGTGTTCCCATCAGACGTACCAGCTGAAGCACAGCAGTCTTGTACTTGCACCTCTTTAGTTCTCACAGGCCTGTAAAGATACTCTCATAGCGGTTGTGCGCCATTTTGGGACCATACGTCATTGCCTGACCACCATGGAAAATTCTGGCAGCCTGTAAGCACTGTTGGCTGCCCACCTCTTTTGCGATCAGCCCCGCCCATGTGTCAGCCACCTCATTGCTTTTTTCAGAGCATTTGAAGATGACCTCCAGCACGGCACCTCTGACCATCTCCTCATTTTCTCACACAGGGTCTCCTTTTACTCTGGCCACTCGTCCTTCTCCATGTACTGCATGATGTTCCTGGCTGTGAGTATCTCTGGCCTTTAGCCGCCAAGAACCACAATGAGTCTGTGTTTTAATTTCACACACAAAGAGGTGACTCATGACTCCGGCACCTTTTTGAAAGTCGTTGGTTTTATAGGTAATTATGGAAATAAGAATGAAAGACAAGAAGTGAAACTGTTTGCGGGTTCATGTCTGTTTATTTTGTGTGTGTGTTTTTTTTTATTTTTATTTTTAACTTGTGATATGAAGAATGATGCTTTTGTGGTAGACAGCCCTGCCGTAAGTCAGCGTGTGGCTCAGCAGCTTAGGACCGTGTCCCTGTGATTAGAAGGCCACCAGTTTCACTCCTGTTGTTGAAAGATTGGTGTTGGGCCTTAACCCTAGTTGCTCCAGGGCCTGCTTTCACTAATGTATTTTGCATAAGTGTCTGCTCAATAAATATAATAAAGTTACCATTGTGAATAACACAGTTTTTTTTTTTCTAAAAAAGTGGACAGATTGAAACAGTGATCTTTGTGTCTTAAACTATGGCAAGAGATTTCAATAGTTATCTCATGGTTTATGAATATGTGTACATAAAATATGTAATTCAACCTTGAAAACCTTTTTTTAGCTTTGGGTGTCTCCCTTATGTCATTTCCAACAGTTTGCATCTGTAGCCACAAAATCTGCGCAGTGTGCCGTCTTGCATTGCACCGTCCAGTATCCTGAAAGTCTGATCAGCAGAATGAAATATTGTTAAGTAGTGCAGTGTACTTTCATGTAGTTTTACACATAAAGTTCTGGCTTTAGTTAGCACATGAAGGGGGTCAGACTTCTGGGGTCAGACTAACCCCAGCCACCATGCCAGAGTCAGTCTGTCACTCAGAGCCAGTTCTTTGGTTTGGAGAGATATTAGGGAGCATGCCAGGTCAGATAAATGGTAAGGTCAGTCAGCATAGACACCTGTCCGAATCGCCTGCGTCTTCCTACTGACATTATTTGGTCTGTAGCTGGAGTGGGTGTTCTTCCAGATGTGCTTAACGTGCAGGATCAGAGGTGAAACATGCTCAGAGAGGTTTATTATAGGTATTAACGACATGTTTGCTGGAGTTCAGCCAGCATGAGGAGTTTGATCTCCAGTATGGGGAAGAGCTTCACAGAACCTGTATGACCCTCACTGTCCCTGGTTCTGTCTTTTCAAATATTGTTCTGCATCAACAGTAGAAGTACATACTCTGACTTTAACCCCTGTGGATATTGTGTACGTATTCTGTGGATCTTTCTTCTGACTGTCCAAACATAACCCCAATGGTTCCTAACGATGGCTTCTTTATACATTTTTTCCAGCTTTATCTTCAAGCTAGACTCCAGGTGAAGTGGGCGAGGCTCCTCCGGCCTACGCTGCAGTTCTTCCTGATCTCCGCGTCGGTCTATGTGGGCCTTACGCGCGTCTCTGACTACATGCACCACTGGAGCGACGTCTTCATGGGGCTCCTGCAGGGGGCGCTGGTCGCAGTGCTCATAGTGAGTGTCGCGCAGGGCAACCGCTAACAGTGCGGATGGGTCAGCTGGTCTGTGGCATGGTGTCGAGTGGTGTGTGCGGCCTGTAAACTTATCCCCACGGCTGTGAGCATACCTGTATAAGATGGCAGACAGTGGTAAGGTTTTCCTACCAATATTTAAAGGACATTTAAAAATAGGAAATCTGAGCTGATGTACATTTCTAGCATGGCACGACTGCAGCTGTGGGAGCTGACGACTCTCAAACCCCGCTTCTGTGTTTTTTCAGGTGTTCTTCGTGTCGGACTTCTTCGAGAAGCCAGTGGCGTTTCAGAAAGAGCCAGAACTCTCACAGTCTAGTTTACAGGAAACGCCTGCTAATGGAAACCATTACCATAATACCCACTAAGATGAGGTGGACTTAAAAGCAAGGTGGATTGTAAGCAGGAAGTCTGGGGGTAGGGTGGGGGGGGGTGGTGTGCCAGTCAGGGGTGACTGACAGAGGGGTTACATTAGTTAACGCTGCCTTTGCTGGGCTGCTGCTGCTGCCGATGTCAGCGGGCCTTGTGATGTCAGCAGGCCTCATGCATCCACTACAAATCCTGTAAGAGCGTGTTCAAGGCATGAAGGAAATTAATCGCTGTCAAAGCTTTTATACTGCTATCAATTTTTTTTTTTTAATGGTGGGGGGGGGGGTAGCATTGGCATGTGCGTTGTTTTACCGTATTTCACGTTGGAGGGGCATAGCAGCAGAAATTAAGTAAGACCCTGCCTTGTTATTTTGACGCGAATGCACACTTGTATTTTGATGTGAGGCCTTAAAAGGTGCTTAGTCATGATGTTTGAGAGGAAGTAGCCTGACCTGTGTTGAAGGGAACAACGCCACCATTCATGTGAGACCTTCCCGGTCTACTAATGCTTAAACAACCATTTAAAAAATTAAGTGATATACGGCTTCCATGCTGGCAGGGGCTGACACTTAAAAAAATGCTATCATTACATTTTCCTGGCCCACTCCTCTGTATAAGTGCTGTGTTCAAAGGAAAGTGTCTCGATTCCAGAAGAATGCACAGGGACGGACATGCTGTGTCGATTTATTTTTAATGAATTGCAGAAATAATGCTCGTACAACTCCAAGTTCTTCACAAAATCCTATTGTGGTCAAGTAAAGCATTCATTTTTAAAGATGATGTAAGAGAGAGTTTTTAACCACAAGCTGCTGTTTTTGGTAAGGAAGTAAAATTAAGGAACTAGGAAGGCCTTTTAACTACCTGGTAATTGAATGAACAATGTAAAGGAAGGTCTTAACAATATATTACATCATGTTTTATGGAGGGGAAATATCATTGTACAAGTTAAGATAAAAATTTTCTGTATGGTTTATGTAAAATGTATTTGGTGATAAGTGTGTCTATATTACTATAAACAAATTATATGTGCATCTATGTTGTTATAAACATATATAAAATATATATCTGAAAACTCATTATACCCTGTGGCTGATGTTCCCAGTACCAAAGCCAACACTCAAGTTCAGAACTGTAGTTCTGCCTAGTGCCATGATCTGGGGCTAAATATTGTTGCATGTTGGACAAACTAAATTTCTCATTTCTTTAACTGTTTTGGCTCCACATTCCCTGGCTCCCCTGTATCTCAGGGGCAGTGTGTGGCACTGTGAGTTTGGACCTTGTGCCCGTAGTCGGAATGGTGTCGGATCAAATCCTATCCTATTATAGGCTAATACCTCTTTGGTCTCCAGAGCAGCATGCTGCTAAGGAATCCATGTAATTCAATTAAAAGAATGCATAATATGAAGTGCAAATTATACCAGCTGTGACTTTATAATCACCAGGGGGTAGTCAGCTGAGTGAACAGTGGTTGCTGTATTTCAGTCTGTTCCTGATTTGTGGAGACCCGTTAGTTTTTCTTTAATCACTTTTTATAAATAGAAGATACACATTCATCAATAGGTCAGAAGCTTGGGGAGTTTTACTTTACAAACTCTGGCAGCTTGACTGGTTTACAAACATGTTCTGAGAGCAGAATGAAAAATGATTTGCTAAGTGAGATAACCAGTCACACTGTAGAGGAGGTGGGTCCAAGACATGTGATTGGTTGTTCTGACATAGGAACCGATTGGTTATCTCTTTGCCCTCAGAATATGTATGTGTAAGTAAAACTCCTATGAGTTGGTTAGAAAGGAATGGTGGAAGTACTGAAACAACTGAAGGTTAGACAGAGTTAAGCCATTTTCACACATGAACTGTGGGTATTGTCCGTAGAATCAGGTCTGGACTTTTCTATAATTGCCCTTTCATGTGTGTGGTGCACAAACCGTATATTGTCTGGGCCTTCCTCATGTAAATGACCCTTCTTCCTCACCCTTGGACACTTCAATTTTCATGCCAGTCACATGATATAAACATCATCAACACACCCACACGCTCATGGCAAATTCACTGAGCCTCTCCCTGCTTCCTTTCCCTGCACTGGGGAGCTAGCAGCATGAAGTCCATTTAATGCACACTATGACTGATTTAGACATTTGCAGGACCACATCCAGGCCCTCCGGGAAATGTCTAGAAAAGTTCAGGGTAGTAGGGGCTTTGCTGTCTTGCCGAATCCTAAATTCACAGTCATCCATCTCAATAAGTGCATAAAGCATGAAATTACACTTCACTTAATCTGCTACAAGAGAATTTTGTGAAACCAAAAATAGCTGGTTGATTTCCATACATCATCTCATGGCTTTTCCAGGATGTATCCCAGGCAGCACTGGCGTAGATCCTGGATGGGATACTAGTCTTGCTGTCACTTTGGTCTATCCCATTTTTACGCTGACTTTGGAGCACCCCAAAGACTCCACAGTCTCACACACACACACACACACACACACACACACACACACACAGTGGGATTCAAATCCCAAGCCCTACATGCATGACCCAACAGTGCTAACCACCGAGTTGCCAAAATAACATACATACATTCGAAAAAGCTAAACGGGAAGAGCGGATTGAATGTTATAAAGAGGTATCCTACATGTCTTCCATGTATCCATCCATCTACCCACCCACCCATCAATGCTCTGTAACTACTTATCCAATAAAAGGTTATGATGAGCCAAGTGTCCAACCTGTGAAAAACAGGGCACATAGCACCACAAACAGGATGCTGGTCCACTACATTCCTGTGTGTCATATTTTATGTAATGTGTGTGTGACTAGGCTAAGAATTCAATTTTCCACGTAACAGCTCAGAATAGCATTTCTTTTCCTAGAAATGTTTTGTGTTTTCTCCCCACAGAGCCCTGTACTTATGAGCATTGTTCACTCCTTGTCCCTCATTGTAACTGCCAGCCTGGTGGAGATTGAATTACGGTCAAGCATATCATAAATGACAGGGTAATATGTGTTTAGATTTCTATGTGGGTGTGATATCGGCCAGGCCATCTGTTGTCTTGAACCTTGCTCTAAGTGGCGTTTTATATCACACAACACCGTGGAAACATTAGGTTCCACAACAAGCATTGTGTACACTGTTTTGGATTGAATTAAGTTAAGCATCTACATACTAAAAGCACATGTTGACTGAAAAAAAAATCTTTTTTTAACATTTCCTCTCAGCAAAATTTGTACCTGCTTAGGATATCAGAATTTAGAATCTGAAACAATGCTCAGGGGTGCCCCCATGTGGAGATATAAGTCTCATGCATTTTGGAGAAATGAGGAACCCCGAAGACAAGCACCTTGGAACAAATTCCCAGCCAATGGGGACTTAAAGGACAAAATGCTTATTTTTGCTTTTGCAAATTTTTGCTTTTGCAAATCAGTTATGTCCTTCACCATTTGGAACCAAATTTGACTAGACTGATGCATCAATTTCCAGAAATGAAAACTAGACATGATTCATTTTGCCAGACAAAACCAGAGAGGAGGGCAACACAGCGACTCTGAGACTGAAAACTCAAGCCACAGTAATTACAGCCGTCATTTCCGATGCAGGGGAAGGTATTAAAACAGTGGCTTCTGTGAGAATGGTAAACAGAGCCATAGGATTGGAGGATAAAAAGCATATAATTGGGGAGTAGGGAAAGGCAGTTACCACACATCCAAAGTTATCCTTCCATAACAATAAGATCCTGTTCATGTTCATTCACACATTCTGAATGATCACAGGCCAATGCTGATTAAGCAATTAACTGTTAATCAACTGTTTACAAGTAACACGGTTATCCTCGGACTTGGCCCACCCCAGGACATATCCATCCTCTCCAGATGCATTAAAACTTTCTTAGTAGGCTTCATTTTCATATTAACTCACTGACCAGGAGCACTGACTGTTAATTCAGATCAAAACACGCCACACTTTGTGAACTTCATGCACGCATGCAAATAAGTTTGCAAGCATGCAAGTTTTAAAACATTTTTTATCCATCTAATCTTCTTGACTTGTTACATCTGGGTAACAAGTAAGGGAAAACACAAATTCACCTCACTGCTCTCCTTGTACTGTAGGAGGAAGCTGGAGTCGCTGGCGAGTCATCACCGCGCAGGGGCCAGCCATTCTTCACTGTATCTGTCCAGTTTTTGGTAAATAGAAATGTAAAATGTAAAGCAACATGGACATGGGGAGAATATGCAAATTCCAAGGGCGCTAACTCCCAAAGGGGGCAACGACTTGCCTGGCAATTTCACTTGGAAGGGGGGGGGGGGGGGGGGGGGGTGCAGACAGTGATGCGCACCCAGGGGCCCACATCATCAAGAAGCGGAACTGCCCCCACCCCCAAACC
>JAODKK010000039.1:7030378-7041366 GCA_026774405.1 Petrocephalus microphthalmus
GGGGGTATCTGTTTTCAAGTCATTACCAGCATCGTCAGTCTTTCTGGCAATGAGCTTTTTCCTGAAATAAATGTCCACAAGTAATTCAGCAAATCCCTGGATCACTTAATCTGTGTTGTGCTATTCTGATTTAGCTAACCAGCTGGCTAGTTATCACTATGACAGCTTTGACATTTAAATCAGCAAATCCTGGCATGAATAAGTAGGCAAATCCTGAAGGCACAACACATATTTTATGAGCGGCCATCCCGAGATCCACAATGTGGGGAGAAATCAAGTTTGACGTGATAACAGTTGCAAACAGGGGCGTTGGAGGGACATGGATACCCTGGCAGAGTCAGGGGGCCCAGCACTTTGGCAGGGGCCCCTGAATATGTAAAATTTTATGTTAAATTGGGCAAAGGGCCCAAGGTGTGGTTACAATTACCGGATGTGTAGGTACACATCCGGTAATTGTCATTAGGTGAAATAGGTTTTCTAATACATTTCTTATTGTAAAGGACAAGAAGTTTTCAAGCCCGGGCTTCCTACAGAGAAACTACCTTTTGCTGTATTAGAGCAAATTATTCAAATATCACAACTTGCAGATGAACCTTTTACATAACCTAAGATTTACATAAGACTTTTACATAACCTAAGATTTACCTAAGGTTTACATTATGATGAAATTCAGCAGATTTCAGGTCATTGCATGTCAGGGGATTGGGACCCTTCTGAGGCAGTCGCATGCTTATTCAAAGCAGGCTGCAGAATGAAACATACATAAAAGTGAGAAACTTACACTCGTCAGTTTCCTCAGAGGATGTTGAAATTCTCTGTGTTCTGCTGCTGCCTATACTGGAATATTCCATTATTCATCCAACATAAACAATATTAAGAATGTATGGGGGTTTAGTGTGCTGGGACTGGACCTAAGTTTGCTCTATACACAGCCTGCATTGGCACCAGTGCCTAATACACACAGATATTTGAAATGTGAATTTTTACTAGTCTGAAAATAAATTTCCTTGCGCCCATGTAACGTGACTTTGAGACTGACTATGCTGATGTCTTTACAGAGAAGACTGCAGGAACTGAAGACAGACATGGAAGAGGAAGACCTGGACATCGATGAAAAATGCACCATCTGTCTGTCAATGCTAGAGGATGGAGAAGATGTCAGGTACGTTACACATCATGGAATGAGGCCCGTGGTTTATCTTTAAGTGGTGCGGTTTTGTCCAGGGTATACCAGTAGTATGGACATACGACACATAGCCACATGTACCAAAGGTTCTATTTGCGGTTCTCTTTCATTTCGTCAGGAGGCTGCCTTGCATGCACCTCTTCCACCAAGCCTGTGTGGACCAATGGCTGGCCACAAGCAGGAAATGTCCCATCTGCCGGGTAGACATCGAGACCCAGCTGATGCCTGATAGCTGAGGCCCGTGTCAGCCTGGACGTGGGCCACACCGGAGCCTCCCCGTCCCTCGGACGCTTTGCCAAACGCCTCCAGTCCTCACCACTTCTGACCCTGCCTTCTGAGCCAATCAAATAATAGAAGCTGAAATTTACAAAAAAGCACATGTCATAGCAAAGGCTAAGAAATGCTTGGAAAGGTGAATGGCTGTCAGGTACCAAGGTGCCATCTTGTTGGTGAGATGGTTGCGGGGGTTCACGCAGAAGTAGGTTGGTATGCTTCATACAGCTATTTCATGATAAAGGTACTTCACATAAAGTCCAAGGCATGCAGCCCCAAGTCTGTGAAGGACGGAATCGCGCGCCTCACAGATTTCCTGAGCTTTTCTTTGAGAAGATAAAAGAAAAAGCTGGTTGCCTGCTTTGATTGACTAGTCTTAGTGGTTTTGACATCGTTGTTTTGTTGCTTCGGGTGAATATATGATGCCTCTGGATTTCATGATCGCTTCTTCTAGTGGAATCGCAACAGCTTATGCCTTTGTGTGTTTTGGACAAAAAATATATGTATTTAGGGTTGAATGATAACAGCGGGACAGGGGGCATGACAGTGACGACATGGGTAGGGTATTTGTACGGATACTCGAAGCGCGATCGGGGCGGAATATAGTGTGAGTGAGAGGCCTGCAGTGTGCAGATGAAAGCCGAGATGCGCTCTTTTCTCTCAGATACACCAATGAGGTGAGCTTTCTGCTCTTATTGAGTTGATGGGGTACTTGTGGAAAGACCGGTGGCAACAGAAGGGCTAGCCATGACTCAGGTTAATGGCACCTATCTCCTGCAGGAAAGTAGGGATGCAGATTACCCTGGGATGTTCTGTGAACTGGGACACTCGGTGTAATATTTTTTCTGTGAGCCACTTAGATGAGAAGAGTATTGCTTCCGTCATCCATAGTGATCAGTGGCCTGTCTCCATCCCGTCGTCTGGCGAGCAGTGCCCTGACGTAAAGTTGACCTTCTTGTTTTTAAATGCATGTGGTACATTTATGAAGAGCGCCTGTCTCTTGCCTCTTGATTTGTTTCAAAATGAAAACAGCTGCTTCAGAAAGGAGCCTAGTGTTGTATGTAGTATGGCGTGTCCAGCTGCCCCTAACATTGCCCTGCAGTCTTGGTAGAGAGCCACGTCAGTGGGTGATGAGAACAGCATCTTCGTAGATTAATGCATGAACAGTATGGGTGCACTTGAAGTGAGGAGAAAAAGCCATCTGTGATTTTTTTTTGTTTCTTGGTGAATTGACAAGCCAGTGTGTTTCATATTAGTGTGTCTGAGGTTTCTCTCTATTTTAGCTATTATTCTGCCCTTTCTTTCCTGTCCATCTGATGTGTCGAGCGAGGCATAAACGTAAATATGACCAGCAGTGGGCCTGCACTCCCAAAAGGCAGCTCTTTGTTTGGATGAACTAACAAAATTTCACCTAAGACCAATCTAACATTACATCATCATTCTGTTTGTCAGAATTAATGATTTTTTTTTTTTTGGAGAAGCCAGCATGCAGGTCATATCTACATTTATGGCTGACACCCATGACTGCACTGGACAAGTGTGTGTGCGCGTACGTGTATGTGTCTTGCTTATTTCACTGTCAGGAGAATCGGACATGGAACCAGTGAAGCAGCACCGTGTCCCTCTTTTACCCAATGTGTAACAGCCGCTAAGCTGCTATGTTATTTATTATTTCTCTTCATGTAAGTTATTAGTAAATGCACTATGCGCATATAACTTAATTGCCTCAAGTAGTAGTGAGCCAAAGGTGATTTTCTTAAGCCTGCTTGTGTGACAGTTACCTGCAGGCCTGTCGCTATAACAGTGACCGAACCATAGATGGGAAAAGTACACAATCAGCACTCTCTGGCTAGATACTCTCTCTTCTTCTTTCCCTCCACACAAAAACAATAAGACACATTAAAAATAGATTCTCTGTACCAGACATTTTGGGGCTCCTATTGGCAAAAGAAAAAAAAAACTGCAAACTTTTTATTTAAAAAGCCTAAGACAATTTGTAAAAAGGTGACCAAGAGGGAAGATGGCTGCCGCCCTTTACAGTGTTCCAGCTCCCAGCATGCCTGTAGACTGAGCGGCCTAAACGATGCACATGCGATCTGTCTGGTGACAACATAATGACCCAGAAGCAGAGAACAGCCTTGCAAGAACTGCTTTGGTGTGTGGCACAAGGCAGTAGTGACATATACCAGTTTTGTTTCATTTCATTAGTGTTTGGTTTTTAGTTTTCCTTTGCTACCTCCGTGGGGTGCTGTGCAGTGTCTAACATAGAGCTTTCTCCCTCCATCTGCTGCCATATGTGCTGTGCTCTGCGGTGGTGAACAGGTTTCATAATTATGAAACAAACCAAAAAAAGAATCCAAAGACAACCACTGATGAGCCAGTCCAGGGTACCGCCATGTGACCAGGACTTTTTCGTCTCACGCAATAGGCCTAGTTCTCTGCTTCCCATTTCATTATCAGCCTGAGGCTAAATGGCCAGTGACATTTCAGTGACATTGCCGTCCAGGCTTTAGCAGAAGTGCAATATCGCGAAACAGCTTTTCCGTAAATTACTTTGCATGTGCTGAATGGACGCCTCCGTGCAGGGAAACTGCATGCTCTTTGTGACTCACTTTTGAGTGCCCAGTATAAGGATATTAATGCCAGACTGAAATCTCCAGCACACTGGTTCACACAAGTCCAGTTATTTATCCATGACACCAGAGTCCTGTCCCACTCTGGAATGAGGGTTCTAATGAAAGGTACTCGGTCCATTTTTTTTGTTTTCTGTTGGAGTATTCGATAGTTTACATAGGCTGTTGTGAGTTACCTTGCCTTAAGTGTTTAACAATCATAATTTAAACTGTACATATTGTAGGTACGCATTCAACACTACTTTGGCAGTTTCAATGAAATTCTTTATATATAAACAAGACAACTAAATGAAAATCACCTTATTTTTGCAATGCTTAATGGGAATGCTTTGCATGCATTTATAGTTTTTCTGAAAAAAAAAAAACAAAAAACAAAAATGGCTGAAAATGTTTTGATTTACCTGACCAGGGTGTGTTGAAAATGGTATTGTGGTGCTGTTAATCTTACATTCCGTTAAACGCAATTTTTTCAATCCTTTATGCTGTAACCTAGTGGACAAACGCAATAGGCTGAAATGGGTTTAGCTGCGCCTGCATCACTTCCTGTTTTGCACTCTTAGCGAAGCATGGCTACCCTCCCACTGGCATATTCGCAATGTTATTTCATTATTGTTTTAGTCTGCCGTTTATCATGCACTTCACACATTTTAAGAGCTGATTTTTCAACGCTAAAAATTTTTTGATTCTCACTACCTAGTTTTGTATAGCTTTCAGTGGAGATTTGGAGTCATTCAGACATTCAGCTACAAAACTGCAACACTACACACCTGGCAAACCAGCAGATAACTTACCCCGCGGCCAACAGGGTCCTCACTGCCGAACTGGGCTGGCTGTAAGTGCCTCATCGCAAAATGGGAAAAATGACATAAATCTCCAGTCTGTTTTAACTAATCTGGGCATGCTTCCCTCAGACAGCTTGCACAATCTGAAATGGTCTTAAAACAGGTCATTGATTCAATATTCGTGCAATAGTACTTTTAGTATTTTAGATATGATGTTTTATTGTCGAAAGAAAATCCTGATACGGTCAACCCATAGAGTTCAGTCTCTTTATTACTGGGCGATCGGATCTCATTCAACATTTGTCAGCTAGTTTTTAAATGGATCAGTATTTTGGGCTGTATGTCTTGCTTGGATGTTTACAACTTATGTGAAACAACATATTTTAATCTTTAAACTGCCTCTCACTACTCTCAGGCTGACGGAAAAACATAATCCAGCAAGCGGTGGAGTTCAGTTGGTCCATGAAAATATTTTTTAAAATAAAAAAAAAATCTTCAATGGCTTAAGGAGGAGTTTTATTGAGCTCAATGACGTGCTGTTATTGAAGTTAGTGACTGTCGGGTGTATGGATGAAGCAAAGTTGGCTTTTGGAGGATCCGGCTAGTAGAATCTCGGCTCGTCTTCATATACATGGGTGTGTGAGGGGGCTCCCAAGGCATTAGCATCACTCAGTCAGACAGGAAGCAGAACTCAAGTGCAGGAAACTACCTTACCCTATTAGCAAAATGCCACCGGCAAATCCCTGATACTGAATAACGATGTGAAATGAAGCTGTTAACGTGACACGTTGATAACCACTGTGCTTCAGTGTTAGCCTGTAAATCTTTCGTTTTCCCCGATGGACTCGGTTGCGGCCGCGCCGCTGTCCGTCGATCCATAACCGCGTCTGTCGCTTCGCTGTAGTATTATTCTTTTCCGAAAGGTTCCAGACGAACAACGTTATCTTAAAGCACAAGAAACTTAAATGCATGTCTCTCTCAGGTTCTAATATGTGCGTGAAAATAAAATGTGTGTATATAAATATATAGATATGTTTAAAAAAATTAGCTGATTATTTGCTGCTGAAACTGAAATTGACGACGTCCATTGATGTGCCAGTGAAAGGGAAGCTGCCTCCCCGTCTTTCCTTTGTACACAACTCTGCTGTTGGCTGTGACTGCTTAATGTTTTATTGTATAGAACGTTTTATAGAACAATGTAGAAACATGTATCATTAATGTAAAGGCTAAAGCTCACAGAGGATGATGCTGATGATGACTACAAAGAACAGCTAGACAAGTCATGTGTAAAATCTTAGAATTTTGTACTGTATTTATTACTTCTATTACTAACAATTTCAAAAATTGCGTTGCTAAATCCAAACTGTTCTTTTTTAATTTCGAGGCTTATACATGATCCTTTTTCTATGTGTTTTTTTCAAATAAATTGTCTAAAATAATTGCAAAAAAAAGTTTGTTGGATTAAATTTATGTTTGTCTTGACCTGATTAATACTTGGGTTATATGCATCATTACTATCACTGGGGACCATTGTGAAAGGAAGTTCCTACTTTACTCAGCTACATTTTTTGCATTATCATGTTTCACTTTCCTACATTACTGTTTTGTTTTGTATGAACACTAAAAGACAATCCTGTTCTTTTTCCACTCTATTCATTTCCAGTGAAATTTTCAGATAACTACATTTTTGATGAAGTGGAATGCTGTATTAGTAAGTTAAAATGGCTCAGATAAAACCAAGAAATGCAAAGTTTATTGTAACGTTATATCCTTTTCTTGCGATATCTTCATCCATCTTGTAAGCCAGTGTTTCTCAACTCTGTCCTCTGGGACCTCCCCAGTCTATGTATTTGCTCCCTCCCACCTCCCAGCACACCTGAACCAAACCAGCAAGCAATCAGGAGCGCCAAACCCCCAGTACAGGTGCACTAGGAGTTGGGAGGGAGCAAAAATGTGGACTGTCTGAGGGTCTCTGAGGTCTGGGTTGAAAAACACTGTTCTAACTGCTTATTTTGGCTAGTGTCACAGGGGAGCCTAGAGTCTATTCCAGGGCTGAAGGTTGGAGTGCACCTAGATGGAATACTAGGCCATCACAGGCAGCACATACACACCCAAACAGTCACTATTGGGCAATTCAGAAGCAGCGGTTAACCTTTAGTCTGTGCGAGGAAGCCGAACACACAGAGTGCTAGAGGGATTTAAACCCCCAACCCTGCAGGGATGATGAAACAGTGTTACCCCCTGAGCCATCCTGGCATCACTATGTCTTGTACTGTAATGCAGTGACACAGCCAGGTGATAATTCAACATGCCTAATATCATTGTCAAGGAAGGCCATCAAAACGGGTAATCCACGTAAGCTCGTTTTTTTTTTCCTTTTTGAAAGGATACCTTCCCAAACATATAATTCTGTCACAACTACCTCCACTTTAAAGAGAAAGGTGTCTCATGCCTCTAATGTAATGTCAGGTCCAGACTCTGTTATATACACTCAGAAAGTTAAAAGTCATGCAGAAGGTTGTTTAGCATACTTGTTCAACAGCTGCTGATTTTTTGCTGGTTGTGTGTCCCCTGTCCTGACTTGCTCATTGAACAAGCTTTTGTACTCTCTCTCTCATTCTGGAAGGTTCCATGCCCGCCCCCCCCCCCCATTGTAGAAGATTCCGGGAACTCACTCATTCAATGACGTTCTGAGCACTCACTCATTCAGGAAATTCTGGGCTCCCTCTCTCATTCAATGGAGTTCTGACCTTTCTCTCTCATAATAGAAGATTCCAGGAACTGTCTCATTCAATGACATCTTGAGCACTCTCTCATTCATAAAAGTTAAGGTCTCTCTGATTCAATGAAGTTCTCAGCTCTCTCATTCTAGAAGATTCTAGGAACTCTTTAATTCAATGACATTCTGATTACTGTTTCATTCATAAAATCCTGAGATCCCTCTCTCACTTTAGAAGATGCTGGGAATTCTCTCATTCAGTAACATTCTGAACATTGTCATTCAGAAAAGTTCTGATCTCCCAGTCCAATTCAATAAAATTCTGAGCTCCCTCTCTCATTCTAGAAGATTCCGGCAGATATCTCATTTAATGACATTCTGAGCACCCGCTTATTCAGGAAATTCTGGGCTCTTTCTCGTTCAATGGATTTTTGAGCACTCTCATTCTCTCATTCTCACTCAGTAGAGACTCAGCACTTTTCTCTTACTGCTGTTTCGCTCAAATGTTTCTTTATCAGTGCTGACAGCTTCTTTAAAATTGACACCTCATTATATGAGAATGCAGTTACATGATGGCACAAAGGCTACATACATTTTATGATCCCCAGGATCTATCATAAATAGTTGTTGAATATGCTAAGTTGTTATACATGTTACTGTCATGTCCAGCCCTGCCCAGCGTACTCAATCCCAGTATTTCCCTCAGGCGTGGCTCCAAACCAGCCACACCTGAGCCCAGTTAGTCCTACCTCTTGTTCTGGCCCTCATGTTAACTCACCACAGCTGCCTCTTGTGATCGCTATAAATGCCTTCCAGTCCTGTGTTTCCCAGTCAGTCATTGATGTCATGGTGCTTACCCTACCTGTTGCCCGGTCCTTCCCCTACCTGTTGCCTGGTCTTTCCCCTGTTAACTGTTTTCCCTGTTTTTGGATTCCCTGTGATCCTTTATGATTTTGACCCTTTGTAATAAAACCTGGTTTTGTTTGGCACGACTCCTGCTCTTGTGTCCTTTGTCTGTTGGTTCGTGACAATTACAGACCATAATCAAAAACACATGGAAATACATTCCATTTTAAAAATAACAGAGTAACTTGAGTTTGATTTAAATAAGTTCATACTGTTAAAAATTCCTTTTGTTGGAAGAATTCACCATTACAAATTAATTTGAAGAGGGGCCCTTTTTTCCTTCATGCACAATCCAGGCATTTTCTCTGCTTCCACTGCGTTCATGCATGTCAGCAGTGACAGTGATTTGATATTCTTTATGAGGCTTAAACTATGTTAGTTAAGTAGCTGCCCAATCAATCTATGGGTTAATAGTGAATGTGGACCACACAACTCAAAAATTGCACTATTGCTGCATTTATTTAGCAGGCATTCTTATCAAAAGCAACATACATTTTTTGGCAAAAGCAGGGTCAGACAATCCCTGGAGTATGTAAGAGTTAAGGGCCTTGGAGTAAATAAGGGTTATGTGATCTCTTATGGTCTTGGGATCTCAACTGGCAATCTTCCAATCACAGGCACAGTGTTGCTGAATATATAACACCTGCCACTCATGTGGGATGGCTTTCCACGAGATGTTGGAGTCTGTCCGTGGCAATTTTTCCCCATTCATCCAGGAGAGTATTTGTGAGGTCAGGCCGTAATGTTGGATGTGAAGGCCTGGCTTGCAATCCCACCCAGTTGTTTTTGATGGGGTTGAGGTCAAGGCTCTAAGAGGTCCAGTCAAGTTCTTCCACACCAAATTCATCCAACCATGTCTTTATGGATTTTGCTGTTTGCGGTCATGCTGGAACAGAAAAGGACCTTCTCCCAACTGCCCCCACATCTGTACTTCCCAAGTTGGAAGCATGGAATTGCCATGGCATGCTGACGCATTAAGCGTTCCCTTCAATGGAACTAAGGGGCCCCCTTAAAAACAACCGCATACCATTATCCCTCTTCCATCAATCTTCATAGTTGGCCCAATGCAGTCAGGCAGGTAACGGTCTCCTGGCATCAGCCAAACCCAGGCTCATCCATCAGACTGCCAGACAGAGAAGCCTGATTCGTCACGCCAAAGAGTATGTATTTTATGTATATGTATAAAATCAATGACATCGTTTTGTGGTTAGGCAACCTAGCATCTTTAAACTACCATTAGTGTGATTGCATTTTGAATTATGCATGCATGTGCTCTGGAATGAACTGGTATCCCATCCAGGGTGCTCCCCTGTCTTGTGTTCTCAAATGCCCCGGATAGGCTGCGACCCCTGTGATGGCTTGTCACATCTCAACATGGCCACTAGAGGGTACCTGAGGACCATATCAGACATATACATTTCATTGTCAAGTGGTAAAATGGCCAACAGGGGGAGTCGAGGAACTTACACATTTCAGCTGACTTGCTTATTAATTCATTACCTGGTTTAGTGTCTTCAGCTGTATGTGAAATTCCCTGTTTAAGACTCACTTTGGTTAGCACTTGTTGCTAAGTCTTGAGGTTACCTTTCTGTGTGTTTACACCTTGGGGGTAAAAACCTATGATGTCTTTGTTGTCTGACAAAAAAAAAAAAAATAACAGTAATATTTCTCCAAAAGGGAACCTCAAGTACAGGAAGAGTCCGGGATCTGCTATGGGACAGCCCAGAAGGCCTTTCACTCAGGCATGCCGGTGGAGTTCAGCCTGCTCAGATATAACTTGTGTCCTTCTTCCTCAGCCTGCCAGTCACTACAGGGAAAGCAGAAGTGCACATCTGCTCACTTCTGTCACTGCCACGCAGTTCTGGAGCCAGCTGGCATTGAGGCCCGACTTGTCAATGCAGTCCTGGTAAAACAGGTGCTGTAGCATAACCGCTAGCCTTATTGCGTACCTGCTGATAAATAAAACACATCTTTACATAGCACAGGGACTGCGGCTTCGGCAAATGTGTGACATCATTCCTGCTAAACTTCTCAATTAAAATGCTCAAAAGAATAATTTAGCTAAAGTACCTATGACATATCATGGGAGGAACTATTCAGTGTTTTATTAAAATGTAATTCAAAACCACACTATGGAGGCTTAAAATCGTGGCAAAGCAGAAGCTCAATGCACAGCTGTCCAGTGAGCACACACAGCATATTTTCATTCATTATTATTCAAATCTAGTTCTATTTTTGGGCCACACCAAATGCAGGAAGCAGCACAGCAGTGCCAATTGCCATATTCATGTCTATACATTATGATTAGTGAACAAAACCACACTCCTTCCTGAAAGCGGTTTCTCTGCGGTACTTCGATGGCTTTTAGAATGCCGGTTGTGTTTTCACTTTCACTTAGAGTTGAGCTGTTTTAGAACTCTGGACTTAAACCTGATCAGTGTTTCATCGCGGGGAAGCTGTGCATGCCACAAGTGCAGTGTATATGAATA
>JAODKK010000039.1:7076449-7089304 GCA_026774405.1 Petrocephalus microphthalmus
CAGTCCTCATCTTTGCTCCCTCTCAGCTCCCAGCCAGTCAGGAACACTGAATACCTGGTACTGGTGTGCTGGGAGCTAAGAGGAACCAAAAACGTGGACTGTGCAGTGTTCCCCGAGGACTGGGTTGGGGAACACTGACCTAAACCAATAAGACATGAGTAGGGTAAACTGTAAACTGGGACACAGGCAGGGCACACCAAAACAAGGACAAAAAGCCTCCAGCCAGCTTAGAATCCATATGGGGTTCAGCCCCTGAGCAACACACTCAACTATGGCCCCTATTCAACTATGCAGCGGACCAGGGAGAATGGAATTGCACTAGGGGCTTGGGACGAAGAGAGAGGAGGGAAGAGCATTGAATGATTTATGAATGCATTATGAAGGTGCAGTTAATGCAAAGCATTACTGTAGATGCTTTTATCCGAACTGGGAGAAGCATCATACAACAAGTTCAGCCATTCCCTCGAGTGTATGGTGTTAAGGACCTTGTTCAAGGGACCAACAGTGAAATCATTCTGCCAGCCTCAGGATTTGAATCAGCGACCTTCAGATCATAGACTCTTAATCCTCAGAGCCACACGCTACATATGATGTGTTCAAAAATAGCCTTGATGTATTTTTGGTACTATGCCTAAAACTCCATTTACTGGCTATAGCACTACGCTCATCTTCTTTAGCCTTGACTTCAGAGCCTCTGACAGTCTGCGTTTATTTTAACATTATAATGCCTCCAGTGGGTTTCACACCAACACCTGAATAATGCTCAGACATTTCACTAACTTTGTCTGTAAGAAGCCCAAATTGTGACCCTCAACTATGATCAGACTCAAGGATTTTACTGTAACAAGATCAGACGGGATACACATGATAACTGCCCCAAACTGAACCGTCCAATCCATGCTGCATGGATTTATGCCACACAGTCCCTGCGTCCATTAGACAGGACATAGCAGCAAGCAGGTAAGCACCAGGACATGGAGTCTCTACAGGGACGAGAGGTTCCAGAACGAGGTGTGCATGGAATACGGATAGATGGTAAAGTTCAGATAGATGGTAAAGCTGGGAGGACAAACAGAAATGGCACAAAAAAAACAGGGTAAACAATCATAAAAACAAAACTCTGAACATGTGTATGCAGACTAGCTACCCAAAACAGGATTGCAAGGCTTTGTACCCTAGCTGTATGTAAATGTACATTTTAAGGGACAGAAATAGACTCTGAGGAACATTTTTGTACCACTGGGGGTACATTAATGTTGGTTGTACTTTGGTAAACAAAACTGTACCAGGTTTGTACCCTTTTTCTGACAGTGTGGCTTAACAAATTTGGCATTGTGCTAGCAGTCCAGAGGTCATAGGTTCAGTTTACCGGGAGCATATTTTTAACAGATACCCTGCTTTATGCTGGGTATTACTGAAAGAACAAAAATTATTATTGAAATGACTGGTGCCTATACAAATATAATATAAAAAGCTGGGAATAATATTTTAAATTCATAAGAGTATGTGGGAACATTTCTGCCACAAAAATATTCCCATTAGGTATCTGCATGGATCTTTGGGCTGAATGTTTCCATTTTCCTTGTATTACTGTGTATACTATTGTGTTTCTCTGGAATTTGGATTCCTCATCTGAGGTTTCTACAGGCACTCATGAGGTCGAGCATGAATGACATCATCGCCAGAATCGATCTGTTTGTTCCCAGTTCTGGGAACTTGAATCTTTAGTGTAGCAAAGGACTCAGAATGAACAATGACACTGTGTGGCATACTGTCTCTATCTGATGAAATCAGTGAGTCTGGAGAGGTAGTTTTGGCAAAATAATAATAATAAAAGAATTTCCAGAAAAAGTGCATGTCTTGAACATCTGGTTTCCTTGCTGCAAGATCAATGTGTGCGTCCTCATAATGCACTGATGCACTGTTCTGTGCTGCCCGACATAGAAAGACATCATCCACTACACTTGGGAAAGGAGACCAGTGATGGACACGCAGTACAGTGTTTCAGCATGAGCTAATGTTTCAATTATTGACCGAAACAATTACATCTGGCTTCTGAAAAAAGGTCTATCCACTTCCAGTAAAAGAACATAATGGAGGCAGAGGAGTCAGATTTCATACAAATATTCAGCTAAGCCTTGCAGAACAACTAAATGCGGATGGAGAATGTACTTTTCATGATATGTCTTTTATGGACACAAATGATCAGACAGGAAAGATTTAAAAACAAAACTAAAAATCAATGTAGTAGGCCTGATATCAATGTATGCAATAGTATAAATCTTTAAATTGTTTTCAGGTGTAGAGACGAATCTTAATTTTCTAGTGTAATGTCTACTAAATGCAGAACCACTCACCCAGTGGGCAAACAATGATTCTGCCTTTTTCCCAAACCATTTTTTTCTGCGTTCATTCTAGTTAATTCTTTAATGCATTCATTGATATGACTTCATTATCACTGAACTCCATTAAATGTAATTAAGAATAATGATAAGTCACTTTTGGATGCAGCGAAAACATAATTTCATGTGTACCCCACCCCCCATTACTACGGACGGTGCTGATTCGCTCAGCAGGACATCAGATGAGATGCGCGCATCTCAGCCCGAATCGTGCCCTGGACACGACCTGCGTGGGAGTATAAAAAGCAAAGCCCGTCTTTTTATTGCCATAATGCCATCATCTGCTCGGGCACTTAGCAGCGAGAATGGCGACGTCAGCCGGACCGGTGAGTGATGCTGATGCTGCGTTTCATATCGCAGCTTCCAGGAAGGCTCAACGATTCCCAGGCAACAAACTTTACCTGCTTGTAGTTATTGGGGAAATAGTGTCGGAGGAACAGCTGAGGTGTGCGATAGAAGACATCGAAAGGGGTAAGAAATGCTCGAAATTGCACTGTAGTTACCGTTTCATAAACTCCATTACGAAAAATCACTTTCTGTGCATTATGGAAACTTGCGTGCTTCACTTTGAAGCTGTACTTCACTATTACCATCCATGCAATACCTACCAATTATTGCGCAGACGTGTTTAATTAAAATGCAATGATTTTACAGTTTTCCCTGTCGTGTTAACATGGAAACTCCGTAACTCTGCGATCTGGGGTTGAAAACGTCATTTGCCTGTTACTACCCGTAAGTGTTTTATATAAAGTGAAAACATGCGGTAATTATTTAGCATGTGTTTTTTGTACTTTGTAAACTGGAAAACTGTTATTTTCACGCGAATGTCTGCGGGCGTCCCGTATCTGCGTAGTTTTTGTCAAACTATGGCTCCCCATAGTCACTGTTATGAACTTACAAGTAGCCCAAAGTGCAGAAATAAGCCATTGAGTAAAGGTGAAACCTAAAATACAAGACACTGGATATAAGCTAACTTAATGTAAGTTACCTGGCTTTTGCGGACCTAAATTCGATTTCAGACGCGTGAGTGGTAAATATTACGTGGCATTATGTTTGATGAAATTATAAATTATAAATATTCCCTTAGTTCATCTGTTTAGACTTAATTTGAGTTATACAACGTAATAATAACAATGGAAGTGCGGACTCGGCTGTTCGCGTTTGATTGCGCAGGGACGCGCGCTCCTGGGCGCGGCTCGGTCCGCACTGCGGTGCTGTCGAGAAGATTCAGGGAGGCAGCGCTGGACTGAGGCAGCCAGCTTATACCCCAGGAAATGTCTCTGATTCCATGACAAGGGAACCTAAAGGCAGCTGAGGGGAACTGCGCTGTTGTAGCTTAAAATAAGTTTGTTTTGTAATACAGACAGCTTTGTAATTAGTAATATTTACCTCGCTTTAGAGTAGTCTTAGCAAAGCTGTACAACGACAACAACACCAACAACAATAATAATAACAACAACAACTATTATTATTATTTATTTATTATTATTATTATTATGATTATTATTATTATTAACGACACCATTGTCTTCTACCACTAGGTGACATTCTTAGAAGGTCTGTCATTCAGTTTCATTGTTACGCTGATGACGCCCAGCTGTATTTATCTACCAAGCTCGATTCAACCCTTCCTTCTCCCATTCTCTCTAATTGCCTACCCGAAATTAAAATCTGGTTCTCAGCTAATTTTCTCAAACTCAATAATGATAAAACTGAGGTTCTTCTTGTCGGCACTAAATCCACCCTTGCCAAAAATGTATTATTATTATTATTATTATTATTATTATTATTATTTTGTTGTTGCTGTAATTCACTGACAGAAATTGGTTTAAACATGTCACTCGTGACCTTTGGATTCAAAATGGATCACCTAACCATTGTAGCTTGAACGATCCACTACTCCTGGACAAAATTCCAATGCGCCTAAAATAAAGAATTCACCCAAATGCTCGTCTTTGTAGCTTACACTCTGTAATCCTTCTGCCTCCACAGGAATCCGCTCGTGGGACGTGGACCATATTAACTGTAACCTGGACAAGGAGCTGAAGCTATTTGTTTCACAACACTCTGCTAGCTCATCTGATGGGAAAGGTAGTTTTGCACATTTTTCTTATTCCATTACACACCATTAACTCTATAATTGCTTCATTAATGTCTGTATTGTTGCACCGTTGTTTTTTTTTGACATTACAGACAGACGTTATATACGTATATAATTGATACTTACATAGGATCGAAAAAGAAGTATAAAAAATGCCGTATAGCAGTCAGTTTTACATTACAGACTACTCTGCAGATTGTCACCATGAAGCGATTCTGTCTCATTTTTCAGGAGAGAAGACTTTGCACTACAGAAGCGATGTTTTGGAAGCTGTGGTCCTCATTAACCCAACACATGAGACTGTCAGCAATGAGGTATGACTTTTATGTCCTGTTATTTTCCTTTCACCTCAGAAGTAAGAATTTTATGTTTTGCTTTTCATTTGGCATTAATGTATAAATCTTTTTAGCTTTTTTCTTTTTTGCTCTTAGTAGCACTAATTGAATTTAATGTGGAGCTCATATGGTATTCTTTTATATAATGTATTTCTAACAGCCATGTGTGATATGAGCATAACCTAAAAAAAAATGGTCAAACTGAGCAAACATTATCAGATTAAATCTTGCAGTTTATCATTTCCATCGATCCATCCAGCCATCTAGCCATCCATCCATAGCACTTATCCAGTATGGTGAACCTGGATCATATTCCAGGTAGCACAGGGAAACGCATTGGATGGGATGCCAGGCTCAAGTTTCCTTGTTAATCAATCCTAACTCTTTATTTAAAAGTTTATTCTGCATATGGTTCTGAGGGATTATGAAGTAAAACTCGTCTAGTCCGTGTGCACTGATAGATTTTCACCAAAGTAGCTCCACATTCCAAAATTGATTCACATAACAAGAGAAACCAGGGAGATTTTTAAAAAGTTTCAGTATTAATTAACTTTCTTCCTATAATTTTTCCACTTTAGCAAGTACTTCAGGATTAAAAGCAGCTTGTATGTGTCCAAAATTAAGTACACCTCTGTGGTAGTTATTAAAATATGAATGAACACCTATCAGAATACACATTCCGTGTAGTGATGTTCTGGTTAGATGGAGAACAGATTCACCGAACATAGGGTTGGGAGGGTGGAAAAAAACAATAGTAATGTGTATGTGGTATGTATGCTATCTGTTTATTGCTGTTTGTTGGTGTCCAGGTCCGTGTGATGGTCTCAGATGCTTCCAGAGACAAATTGCTGGTACTTTCTGGGCAGTGTTGCAAAAACTCTGGGGGATTAGTTCTCCAGTCTGGTAGCTTCTCATTTCACAGTTTCATAGATATATTTACAGATCAAGAAGTAAGTAACTCTTGTTAATTTTCAGTATTTGCGATATTACTCTTTGTAATTTGCCTGCTAATAAGATTTGTTTGACAAAGCAAAGTGGAAGAAAACTGAATCAGTTTTTCTGTTACGACAGATTGGTGAACTGCTTTGTACCATACATCCAGACAACAGAGCAACCTTGACCTTGTTCTGCCCAGATGAAGGAGACTGGAAAAGCTCAGATATGGACATGCTCAATCTACAAGACTTCATTGATTTAAAGCTAAAAAGCACCATTGTATTGCCTCAGATGAACGGCCTGTCAGAGTTCACGGAGCATATCTTTGAATCAGTAGAAATTCCCTCACCATTTGATCTGCTGGAACCTCCCAGCTCTGGGGGCTTTCTCAAGCTCTCAAGGCCCTGCTGCTATGTCTTTCCAGGTGGCAGAGGAGATGCCACCTTATTTTCAGTCAACGGATTTACCATGCTAATCAATGGAGGGTCAGAGCGCAAGTCTTGCTTCTGGAGGCTGATTAGACATTTAGACAGAGTGGACTCGATCCTGGTCACGCACATTGGGGATGACAATCTGCCCGGGATCAACAGTGTGCTTCAGCGGAAAATAGCAGAACAGAAAAGTGAACAGTCCCAGAGCCCCACGGCTGTCGGTGAATGGGTGAAAAATGTTATCTCACCAGATATTGGGGTTGTATTCATGAACGTTCCTGAAAACTTTAGGAAACCTGTGCATAACCTCAGAGTGAGAGGGTCTGTTGAGGAAGCATCCATCACACTAGACTGCTTGGATCAACTGTCCATAAAGCCAGAGCCACTCCACCGTCCCTCTGGAAATTCTCTAGATCCTGTTCTGTTATTTCAAAAGATGGGTGTTGGGAAGTTAGAGATGTATGTGCTAAACCCAGCTAAAAAGAGCAAAGAATACAAGGACTTAATGAAACACTGGAATGACAGTTATGCAGACAAAAAGTCAAATTACATTGATTCTGAGATCCCAATTTCTTATTTAACTTCCATTTCAACCTTGATGGTATGGCACCCATATGACCCTTCTGAGAAGATAGTTCGTGTCCTGTTTCCTGGCAACACGACGCAACAAAATATATTTGAGGGTTTGGATATGATCAAGCATTTGGATTTCCTGAAGAAGCCAGTGGTTACTCAAACAGAATTATCTTCAAATTTTTCACAGGCAGAAAAAGAAGTCAAAATGAAAAGCAAAAGTGTCGGCAAGGAAAATCATCAAGAATCAAAGAAGGAATCACAGGAAATATCAAAAACTGATTCTGTTCAAGAGGCAATGAAACTTTTTGAGGTAAAAAAGGATGCGCATCTTGAAATGGGAACTGATTTCCAAGCTTTGGAGCACAAAGCCAAAATGAAACCAAAGCAAGAGTATGATACTGAAAAGAGACTGAAGACATTGATAAAAAAGACCCATAAAAAAGAACCTGAGAAAGAAACCAAGGCTAAAATAGAAGAAAAAATAAAAATGGAAGAAACAAAGAAACAGGCAAAAAAAGACGTGAAAAGGGATATGAAGAAAGATTCTCCCATGAAGGAGGCAAAGAGGGAAGAAAAGAAGGGTGTGAAGAAGGATATAAGAAAGCCCACAAGGGATCTGAAAAAGCCTACACCTGCACCAGGGGATGCTAAAAAGTCTATGCCAAAACATAGGACTCCAAAGAGAGAGGATTCACCTAGGAAAGATGCTGGGAGCCCTGGGAAACTGAAAGAGAAGAAGATCAAGGTCCCCAAAATGGAAACTAAACTGAACAAAAGTAAGACTGAAAATCTTTGTGCTGGAGCCGTGGTGGACTCTGCAGATGTCGGCATTGAAGAAGCTATTGAGTCTGAAAGATCGTTAATGTCTTCTGCAGAAGATCTTACAAAGGAATTCGAAGAGCTTAAAGCTCAAGGAAATGTAGGTTATGTTGTAAATGTTGCTCCATCTTATGAAGAAAAGCGAAAAGTTGAGGACCAGCCCAAAGTAGCTGAGCTTTGTGAAGATCAGCGAGAAACACTTCATGAAGTAAGATATGAGCCCAGAACAACTATTGAAGTTGTAGAAGAAGGTCTAGAGACCCTGGATGAACTTTCACCTAAGCAACAAATCAAAATAGGTATGAGAGAGTCTGAAGATAAAGAGAGTGCTTTAGTGAACTTGTCAAAACCAGTGGTTGGACAGGAGTTTGGTACAAGAGAATGCGAAGGTAAAGAGGTAAAAACTGAAGTTTCAAGCAGCCCAGTTACAACAGAAACAAAAGATGTGCAGTCAAAAGATGTGCATCATTCTCCATTAAGTTATCAGTCAGGCATAGAAAGCAATGCAGTGTCTGATAAGGAATATCCTCATAGGCCACTTGAGGAATCCACCACCTTGTTACACACCACACATTCAAAAGCTGATGTTTACATAGCATCAGATCAAACTTCTAACATACCTATACCAGTACTTATGAGCAATGAGACCTCCCAGAATGAACTAAAGTCTTCTTCTGAGCTTTCCAAGTCAGGGTGGGTTGCACCATCTAGTAGCCATGGTAGAGAAAATATCTTGTTACTTTCTGACAGCATCAAATCAGACTATTCAAAAAGTGACATCACAGAAGGTCAGGATTATCCCATGTCTGCTGCCACTCTGTCACCACCCTCATCATGTGAGGAAGACAAGTCTTATGAGGAGCTTTCTATTAAAATGAATCCACACAAAAACCTGGAGAATAGGCACCAATTAGTATTGGTCATATCAGACAAACTGCCTGTTGATACAAGTACTTCAGTTTCAGGGTTTCCACTCCAAAAGACATCTGCCAGTGACAGCACCTTAAGACAAGACTTGAAACTGTGCGCTAAGGATCTCCCACTGGAAATAGACAGAATTATTTCTGGAAACCCAAATGAAGTGCTTAAGTCTTCATGTACTGAACAAGATAACACATTTGATGGAGCTCCCTCTTCACAACTTACTCTTGAAAGTTTATCCAGTACCCTTGAAGCAGTTCCTGAACTCCAACGTGTTCTAAGAGTAGATGTTACAGGTGTAAAAAATGACTTCACAGTTAGTGACAATCGTGTACTTGATTGTGCATCATCATGTGAGAAGATGCCCTCCCCACTTTCTAGTCCTCCACCTTTGGAATCTGGATCTTCATCAAATGCATCTCTATATGCAGATAGAAAATCACTTGCTGAACTGAGCCAGTCCTCAGCAGATTTATGTCAGGATGATAGGAAGTTGTCACTGCCTCCAAGTCCATTAGAAGATGCCAATTTAGGCTTATTTTCTTCTTCCCATGCGAAACAGACTTCAGTAGATACCTCAGCTCTGGGCCAAAAAAGGTGCAGTGAACATTCCCCAGAAGCTCACTCAGAGGGATCAGTGAATGTCTCAAAAGATCTTTTACAGGTTCTGATATCATTGGATTCCAATGTGATTGGAGAATTAGTAGACATGGGTAATAAGTCCGTATCAGAAGGAAAAGCATCAGAGAAATCAATTACCTCTGACAATGAAGATGCAGAAGAGGACATGATCTCCCTGGCTGCTTCTCACTCAGGAATTACTACACATATTCTAGAACCAACATCAGATAATTCTGCAGAGTTACTCATTTCACATTCTTCAAGTGTACTCCAGGATGTACCTGCTCCCCAGGAGACCAGGATAAGGACACATACTCTAGAATTTCCACAAGAAGTTTCTGTTTCTCCAGATTTTTCTCCACCCAAAGAGCAAATGGCTTTAGAGGAATCCTCAGCACCTTTGAATTTAGGGGATGAATGTCCAGATCACTTTAGGGATGTATATTTTAGAAAAGATTCCCCAGAGCAGACTAACATTGTGACCAACAAACGGTATGGTACAGATGGTCCTACAGATATGAAATATAGGTCTTTTGATCAAGAAATTTGCCAGACTAAATATGACAAAGCTGAACAGAAGAGATTACCTTCACCCACCATAGCAATGTCAACCTTTTTTGACTTAGAATATAATAAGATGGTGCCTGTAGCAGCAGAGTCTAATACACAGTCCACTTGTAAATCTAAATCACCAGTCAAACCTGAGATTTCACCCCCTTCCTATCTAGCATTGTCCACTCATTCATTTGACTACAATGACAATTTTAGCATCTCTTCCTCATCATCCACACGTTACTCGCTTCTATATGAGCCTAACAACATCATCCAAAACAAGGATCTTCCGAGCAATAACCTAGAGAGCCAGTCATTTCCTGATGTTTTGAACAGAAATAAAGTGAGTGCTACTGGACATTCTAGACCTGATGTAGATTTGTGTTTGGTTAACACTTGCGAGTACAGGGATCTTAAGACCGAGCTGTCGCCATCGTTTATTAACCCAAGCCCCCTGGAACTTTTCGCTGCTGATGCTAATGTGGATTCTGAAGATGACTTTGAATCCTCCCCAACACAAGATATAACTCCAATGCAGAGCACTGGGGACCCTCTTCCACTTACCTTCAGAGATGGCCCTCCAGCTCCCCCTAAACCGGACACCTGCACAGTTGATCCAGTGGCTCTGACAGATGATCAAATTTCAGCAATGAAAGGGGCCAAGGAGAGACCTCTTACCAAAAAGCCAGGCATTAAGACAAAACCTTCCTCAGCAGTAAGAAAAAGAGGTGCAGAGACCACCTCAACACCATCTCCTGACAAGACAAGTAAGACCGCATCCCCAAGAAAAAAAGATCCTTCGGCATCCAAATTAAAGGGGACTGAGAAAAAGGGGAAAGAAGAAAAAAATTCAAGCAATATTAATGCCACAAAGGCTACAAAAACTGCAACACTGGGTACGTGTCTGTCCTATTAACCTAACATTCTCCTATGACATCACATGATAACAGCAACTTGTTGTTGTTGATGATGATGATGTTTATTGTTACTAACAGCAACAACAACAGCAATCATAATAATAATATTGTTATTTTTAACTTCAACACCTGATATTGAGCCCATACTTCTCTGTTCACTCATATTTCTGGCAATGGAGTACATTGTGTATAAATTAGTAGGAGTGTTTTTCACTCCTTAGATGAGACAAGATAAATTCTCTCAATTTCTTACCGGTCAGGTTCTTTGGCTAATATCATTCAGTATTTGAACCGGTCAGGGGATTTTGTATTGGTGGAGCATGCTGAGGCCAGATTTCTGATTCGAATTGCTTTCTGTTACACCCCTATGTGTAATGTGTTTAGTGTGTAGTATGTCATGTGTGTAGTATAAACTGTATAATTGAGTATAAAGTGCATTCTTCCATGGATTGCTGCGTTCAGCTGTATTGTTCAGTTGTTCATGTTTTTCAGTGTTGTTTTAAACATGGACAAACCTTCTGACTTGCGGTTTATGAAAATTGGCATTAATTGACCAAAGATGACAATTTTCAAAAATGCAGGGCCAATGACTATATGGATTATTAAAAATTCTGCTATTTTTTCTTGTGTTTAAGGGTCTGGCAGTGGTAAGTCACCAGAAAAGTCTCCGGCGGCTGGCCCCCCTGTATACGTGGACCTGGTATACATTCCAAGCCATGGAAATGCCAAAAATGTTGATGCTGACTTTTTCAAGCGAGTGAGGTCATCCTACTATGTTGTCAGTGGCCACGACCCAGTGGCTGAGGAACCCAGTAAAGCTGTTCTGGACGCCCTTTTGGAAGGGAAATCTCAGTGGGACCATAACCTACAGGTTAGATGTTTGTTTTTTATTCATTTGAACCACTTATTGTGTACACTGTGTACACTGAAGACTAAGATGCATGCAAAACTTATGGTACTTGTACTGAGATAGGTTCTTTCTGGATAACACTTTACTTGACAGGGCACAAATACTTAGCAATAGCTCGGTTTCCACTGGAATACAAACCATGAACAAATCATAAACAAATACCTTCACGATTAATTAATGATGAGTAACATGAGATCAGTATTTCAATTGTGTTATTCATTACTTGTTCCTTCAGTAGTTCACAAAGGTTTACTGAATTACAGATATAGTAACAAATATAGTAATTACTTGAGACAAAACAGGCATCACGATTCAATAATGATGACTAACATGAGATCGGTATGTAACTAAGACTAAAACTTAAGTAATAACATAACCATACACTAGTACAAAAGTACTAGCATAATGCTATATTATTTGTGCCCTGTCAAGTGTTACTTCTTTTATGTTAGATGTTTTAAGCATTATATCAGTCATATCAGGCAGGATTTTATGTGTGTAGAAATGTACCTTCAGCCGAGTTTTTGTTGGCCAAATCGAGCTTTAACTGGACAGTTAGCGATGCATAGTAAGAAAATATTCTTCTCACCATGTGAAATGACAAATGTTTGGGTAGCAATAACAAATAAATCAGTAAATAAAATTTACTGTATAATTATTTCCTGCAGTTATCTCCTGCTTTGTGGATTGTGTCATGGTCACTTCCTTAACCTCGGGCTTGTAAATATATATTTTTCAGGTTACTGTGATCCCGACTCACGATTCGGAGGTCACAAAGCAGTGGTACCAGCAGACCTGCGACGAGCAGCAGAGGCTCAACATCATCGTTCTTGCTAGCAGTAGCACCGTGCTGATGCAGGACGAGTCCTTCCCTGCCTGCAAGATCGAGCTCTGATCCCCGAGCACCACGTCCCACTCTGCAGCTTCCATTTCCTCTTGAAACATATTTATGTGTATGAAATAGCAGAATATAACCAGTGTAGAAATTAATACCAGTAATAATACAGTAGTGATACAAGTGCATTTTAGACTGGGGTTGTCACCTGTGCAGGATTTCCCAGTGCCGTCCTGGATTTTGGTCATCTGTCCTGGAAAAAAACTAATTTCATTGCAGGACATGGAATGTCCCGATCAGCCTCTGGATCAAAGAGAGCCAAACAAGCCTTTGGAATGGTCTGGCTATGTGCAGGATTTTCAGGATAGAGGTGGCTGCCCTACTTTAGACAACCCTTGTAGCTCCTAAGCAGTTGTAACTATTTGCATCATATATGGATTCATAGTGTCAAATGACAGGAAAGATGTTAAACCTTGAACTGGACTATGAACTGACATAC
>JAODKK010000039.1:7104166-7118625 GCA_026774405.1 Petrocephalus microphthalmus
TCCCGTTCCAGAATTACTGCCATGCATTATGGTGAGTCACTCTGAATGACATTTTGGAATAACAATAATTAATTTCCACGACATAATCTGACTTATCCAGAAAGTCCTGCCAATGGCTCATTGCCCAAACTGGAATGTGCCTCCCTTCCCGTCACCCCTTGATAGTGCTGATGGACCCGTGCCAATCATTCCCCAGACCCACAGGCAGGGAGGGGGGGGGGGGGGATGGGCTAGCCACTGCCTCAGCACTGCGATTTTGGCTGTAGAACAATGGCTAGACAAGATATGGAAACACAGACCTGTCTCAAAACCACACCCTCCCACCTTGCTGATATCCCATTTATTAGGCCATGGTGAGCTAGGGCTTAATCTAATCCAGTGGAGTCTACACTAAATAGTAAGTGGAGTAAGTGGTAAAAGGGGGGGGGGCACAGTTTAATTGGATGTAAGGGCCCTTGCTAGCAATTTGGCTGCAGACCTTGCTGCTGAAGTGCCACAAGCCTGGTGAGAAACGTGTGCACTGCTGGGTCTCCTTGGCTTAGTTGTTTTTGCTTTAGCTCATGGGAGTTTTATTTACTCAAACGTTCTCAATCCTAGAAGTCTCACCTTGTCTGGTTTTCTGGCCCTATGATACAGTCTCCTTAAGATCATTTGCCTGGATGCTTGGCTAACATTTTGTTATGGTTCCTGTCTCCAGATTCACCCTCTCCTAGTTTGTTGCTACCTTTCTCCTGCTTGGATCCAGCCTTAAACACCCAGTCTGTACTCCACTGCTCTCTGCGGCTGAACCACCATGCTGCCCATTGGCCAGTTTTGTCCATTTGTAAATGATCAGCTGTACCGTGCTTTCCCGAAAATAAGACCTACCCTGAAAATAAGCCCTAGCTACTGTCCCATGGATTGGGCTCGTGGAGTTACGTCACTATCGCATTGAATCACGGGGTATTGGTGCCATATTCAGAGGAATGCAAATAATCGGGGTGCGCTTCCCAAAAGCTCCCGTTAGCAACTAACATAGTTTGACTCATTCAATTACATGGTCCTAACTATGTACGGTAAGATGCTATTGTAGTTAGCAGCTATGCTTTTGGGAAATGCACCCCAGATCTTCACACTGGAAGAAACACGAAGATAGAGAAAGCAAAGAAAAGTGAGAGAACACCATACCGTAAGAAACTGGCGTGTGCTGCCAAGCAAATGTATTTGCAGAAGTTACTGGCGATCAACAACATCATCCTTTACCTCATCTTTCAAATGCCGACATTTTTGGCATTAGTGCATACACTTTTGAAGTTTAAAAAAACTACAAATTTCTTGAAGCGCACAAACAGTTCACTGCTGGGTGCAATTTCACGGATTTTGGCCTGGTGGCCTGGGGATGGCCTGGGGATAACCTGGGGAATACTGTGGCACTTTTATTGTATGTACTATTCACTGATGTTCACACTACTGAAGCACCTACACAAATGCCATTTTCCCAGCATTAAAAGCAACACTAATCGTAACTGTCTCGAGCTCATTGTCCCTCATGCAGATGTTCACATCACCGGTAAATGTACTGTAGTTTGTTGTACATAAGCCCTAACATAAGCCCCCGAAAATAAGCCCTAACACGTCTTTTGGCGCAAACCTTAATATTAGACCCTGTCTTATTTTCAGGAAAACACTGTAGTTGTTAGTAAATGTACTTCAAGTTTTTTTCCTAAACTGCCTGTTTTTCATAATCAAAATCTATCATTTATGCCAGACTAAAATATTCAGAAAATGTTAGTCCCACTAACTTTAAAATCTCATAAAATTTAGATTATTAGTTTCTATTCAAGTTGCTACACCTGCACCATATACTGCGGTCTTCATAGAGAAACCACATTAGTCATTTTAGACTCACTGAGAAGTAAAATGCTAGACTGGTTTAAATGTTCATGTAATCCTCCAAGATAGCAGTGTCAGAAGATGGATGTGTTTAAGGACAATTCATAGAAATCATTATTATTATGTGTCTGTGTGTTTCTGGCCTGTAGTCGACACACATCAGAGTTGTTTCATTCATGAACTGAATGAAATTTAACTGGCCACACTCTACAGGATGTTGAACTGGAACATCAATTGGAATGACACAAAGAAGAATTTCATTTATTTCAATTCACTGCAAACACAAAACAGCTGTAGGGCTGAAGTTATTGAAGTAGTTAAATTTCAAAAATGTATTTTTGTTTATTTAAATAAATTCCTTTTCAAATATATCACAGGTAGCAAAAAATGATAATTCAGAGCGCTCTCTTTTTACTATTATATCTGTCTGGCTCAACTACAACTCAACGAGGAACTGAAAAAAGTACCTCAAGTAATCAAATTAAGAGAGAGTGAGATTAGTGCTGCTTTGGTATTTTTTTCCAAGTTTAGAACCTTGTGATCCCTACATCCTGTTAAAAAAAAACTTGCTGCTGCTGTTCTTCCCAATAAAGTGATAAAACTACCCCTCCTACCACATGCTTTTTTTTTGGGTGGGGCAATTTTTTTTATGTGCATGAGTCAAGTCAATGTTTTATATAGAAGTACTACACACACATTTTCTTTATAAATATAATTTATATACATCCTAAATGTACTCTCTTCAATTCCCTTCAATGTTTTTTTATAGCCAAATGAAGTAAAAATAAATGCTCTTTGCAAGATGAACTTCGACCTTGAAAAAAGAAAGACTCATGGAAAAGTTTCGTACCATGAAAAATATCTCTGTTTGAGCTTTTCAATGAGCAGTAGTAGAGCCATGTAGCTCTCAGCTCTGGAATGCACGTGTAATTCACATGCCCATTTTCGTCAAAATCATAAGTGGTAATGCAAACTCTATTTGTCTAATTAAAATGCAATGAGCCAGGATTTTTGAGGAGTTTACAATAGTACCTGTGGTGTTCCAGCATTCCTCAGTTCTGGTCTTGAAAGGCCAGTTAGCGACACAGTCTGCAGATGCCCCTGTTAATAAAATGCCTACAAAATTTGGCTGTTAGCTGATAACGATGTATCTGAGTAGGGATATCCGGTTTGGGGTTCCATGGCTCCACACAGATGTATAATTAACCACACAGTTATGCAGTTTCCTGAGACAAACATTAGCAGCAGAATGGGTGATTATATAGAAGAGGTTATTGACTTTTCACTTGGCACAATCATATGACACCACCTTTCCAGCAAGTCAGTTTGCCACATTTCTGCTCTGTTAGAGCTGTCCTGTTAAACCACCAGAGAAGTGATTGTGAAGGTCAAAACATCTGAGAGCAAGTCCAAGTGTGAAGTGGCCAGCCACACAAGTTCACAGAAAGGGACCTAATAGCCCTCATCATCAATACCCAAACTGAATGGCAGTAAATCCCACCAGCATTGTTCCAACACATAATAGAAAGATACTTCCCAGAAGAGTAGGGGCTATGATAGTAACATATGGTGGACTGATCTCATATTAATACCCTTGGTTTTGGAATGAGATGCTGGGAAAGACGATGTCCACATATGTCTGCGTATTAGGCTGATATTCTTATGACTGTGAAGATGATATATATTCTAACCATGCAATGACAATGTTCAAATGCTTATCATTATATGGAAAACAAACTGTTTATGTAAGTTGATAACTTTAAACCATTAAATGCTAGCATAGCCTTGCCTTCTGTTGTTTGAGCTGTTTACTAGACTAGAAGTTTACCACAATAGCAAAAAATAATATGCATATGTTTTTTTCTTCTCCTGGCAACAAACTGAGTACTAAGATATTGGCATTGAATTTATTTATAAATGTAGAAAAAACATTTAACAGGACACTAACTTATTCAATGGCAAACTGGCAGATGGGTAGAAATCGAAACAAAAACAATGTCAGAAAAAGTCCCACATAACCACTAAGGCAATTCATATACACAACATAGATAATTTGGGAAATGTAGTTTGACAGAAAACTGCTTCTGCACTTGAGCTGAATTGCAGCCTCTTGTTACTGCAGTAGCGTATCATGTTTTCAGCAGCTGGTTGTGTCAGTCATTTAAATATTGCTAAGTTCCAGCACAGTTTTTATTAAACACTGTACTATGAATGCCATTGTCACCCATTAGAGTACTCATCTAATATTTAAAATTAGATCCATAATCAGCCATTGCGATTTAATGTTATAAAGTGCAGTCCGGAACTGAGATGTGTGCTGTAGAGGAGTGAATAAATTCCGGGGAAAGAAGAGATAGGATTATCAAGGTATTCTATTCCAATTTCATCACCGATACAATCCTAAATGGAAAAAAGCGAAGACTAAAAACACTGTGACTGGAAGAACAGCAAAGAAATGTAAAAATTAAGTAGTGCAGTAAACAAGACGATTGCTTAAACTTCCTGGCTCCACTGATCTATTTTCATAAAAACAGGTCATGTTACTGATTGGGTTAAAGTTAGAAAACACCCTCCCTCAGCAAGACTAAGAAGCGGGTTATTCTGGTTAGTCCAGGGAGTAGAAGACTCCTCAGACTCCCATGTGCACTGGTGGGAAAGTTATGGAGAATGTGAGGGGCTTAAATTTCCTGGGAATCACCATGACGGACAGGCATGCTCTGACACACCCTACTTCAACAGTGATAAACAACACCCAACAGCATCTCCTCTACTGACACCTGAGGAGCTGAATAACCAGCTATAGTATGCTAGGTACACTATGGAACCTATTCCCATTGACTGCAGAAGGTGCCAAAGCAGCCCTTTAATTGTTATGTATACATGACACAAGGAAATTCTTACTTACATGCTTCTAGCAGACCATCCATTTTCTGTAACCACATTTAACTCCAGTTAACCTCAGCATGTTTTTTCTCTTTTTGGAGTGTGGGGGGGAAACCAGAGTACCCAGAGGAAACCGCCCAATAACACGGGGAGAACATACAAACTCCACATACATGGAGCCATGGCAGAGACACAAACCTGGGTCCCAGAGGTGTGAGGCAACAGGGCTAACCACTGCACCACCATGCCACCATCCTGCAGACCATATCGGCAGGTACATTCAAAAAGGAAACGCAAAATACAATACAATAAGTACATGGCCAACAATAATTAATCAACCCAAAAATCTGCTTGGTGCTTGTGTGGGACCTGTAGTTATACACGTCAGGCACACATTTATCACACGTCTGCCACCCGGCCACTCAGTCAGGTACAGGCACTTCCTCAGTCTTTCTACCTTCTATCGCTTCTGGCACGACAGGAAACTCGAAACTGTCTTTTTCATTAATGTTTTAATATTAAAGCATTGTGCTGTCCCCCTCTGAAGTGCTTCAGGTCATATGATTAGTGGAATGTCTTCACACCTGCAGGTTTGTTAGTTAGATTCATGCATGCTCACTCTGTGCGTGTGCAGTTCGCATGTTCTCAGTGTAGTATGGTAGTGTGGATTTCTTTCTGGGCCTCCAGTTTCCTCCCACGATCCAAAGATATGCAGTTCAGGTGTCTCTAAATTATTACAGCAGTAACTCTCAGCATGAAGAAGTTAGTTTGTGGAGTTAAATTCCTACTGTACTGAAATAGGTTTCTCTGTCATGAAGGGCCACAAAAATGACCCCTATAATAACTCTGCAATTAGTTGAAGCCTTACCTGCTGGCTTTCAGTATTTACATACTGTAAAGCTTGCACCTAGCAGTCACCTTCAAGCAGACAATGAAACTGGCCTCTAAAGCTTGTATCCCTCATTTTAGATATACTTTATACCTTATTTATCCCAGGGAAAATTGGAGGGGCCGTTCCCAAGCAGGCTTGAGCCACCAACCTTTCAGTGAACAGCCATACACACAAAACAATTGCATCCGCGGGACAGAGATGTTTGATATCACACCTGATTCCCCCACATCCGTTCTCTTAGCGTACAGACCTCCATACATCATTGGGGCTGGAGAGCTTCTTTGTGACTTAGGTATTACTTTGATTAAGTTGTAATGTTAGGTCATTTTAATATACATACTGTATTGTACCGACAGATAGTTTTCTATCCTTCCTCAGGGCCATGTAACTGGGCTAACACACATGCGTAATCACTCATAAGATTTAAACATCACTCGTAGATACTCACATCTACTTTTAATCAAATACTACTTAACTATTGATAGATTGAAATGAAATTATAGATTGGTGAAACCTCAGGTTCCTTCAGAGAATGACCTCTGGTACCGGTGTTGATATAATCAATTACAATTTGCTTGTCAAACAGGTCCAGACTAAAATAGCTCCTAAATCATCCACATCCTAAATCCTAAAACAGAGTCTTATAAACATCACCACAAATGGAAAATAATTCGGTTTAATTATTAATTATAGAGCACCTTTCACAACAGAGCTGCTCCAAGGAACTTGACAAGGGCATGCCAAAATCCATTTTTTACCTTATGAATACAGACAGAATCCAATCACTCTGCTCTGACAGTCTTGAATAATACAAGGTAGCAATCCATAATGCTCAAGACCCTACTATTCCATGCATTTTAATAATTATAGAAGAAATCCATGGCTCCCCAGAGGTGGACAGTTCAGATTCAGAAAGTGAAAACCCAGACCAAGATTTTGTGTCAACCAACCAGTTGCATTTAAAGAGTCACAGAGCACTACACTTGTTGGGTGAAAGCATATCTTGGTCTGGATTTTCACTTTCTGGACTTGAACTATCCACCGCTGAGAATACCTAACCAAAATAATAAACTTGTCAATTCCTTGGATACAGTGCCTTTTAATTTCAGCTGTAAAAAATATATGGCCTAAATAGCAAAATTAATAACATCAGTCAATATTAACTTTCAAAGCAATATGTATGTGTGTACACATTTCAAGCAACCTCCAGCTAGTCAATGAGCTAGAATTTAAACACTTATTTAGAAAACACTAACCGCAACATGCACTAGAACCTTTTACCCCCTAAATTACTTAAAGGATCACTGAAAGTCCTCATAGGACCCACATTGATAATAATTAACAATATCCTGGCTGTGGGTGTTGTTCCAGAAAACCTACCCCAAATGCTCCTCCTTCTCCCAAAGCTCCTTAAGGAAATAATTATTCCACACAGTAAAAGACATACCAGGACAATAAAAACAATTCTTGGGTAAAGAGATGCATCACTGAACACTGATAAATCGGATGTCCCGTATGTGGGGTGACCCACAATGCCTTGTCATCAGCACTTAAATCACCTCTTATCTCAGCAATTTCACTTTTACCAAATCAGCCCATAACCTTGATGCAATTTTCCATACAGACATGTCATTTAATTGTTATATTAACTCCCTGACTATGATATGCTTCTCATAACTTAGTAACATTGCCAAACCGGCACATTTTGCAACTTTTTAAGATATACGACAGAAATGATAAATCAATTAATATAGAGAAGATTACACTATCATAATATTCTTTTCTGGGAACACACTCTCTTTCATACAGTGGATTCAAAATGCTGAAGCAAGAATTGTAATTAGGAATGAAATTATTCCTCCACTGGCTACTAGTTAAGTACAGAATGAAGTTTAAAATTCTTATTCCTACAAACATTGAACAATAAGATCAATGAGTACTATCCAGAATGTACAGTATTATAAATCAATAATGCAGTTGAAATACATTTTGATTTGATACCATAGACAGTTTATGACCGAAATAGGTCTTGTTTGCCTGGAGCCCATCCCCGTATTTGGTGCTGTATTATATTGCACTGTGGAATTTCCAGTGAAGCAGCTCACCACTGCATTGATACCACGCTTGGCCCAGTCTCTGGAAATTTGTTTGGGAGAGTTACGCTCAGAGGTGACAGCATGAAGCTGGGCACACAGTGCTGTGTCTGTCTATTCTGGGACGGAAATGAGCGTTCTGGCATGTTCAGCCACACTGGCTTTTCATGATGTAATGGAGATTACAAAGCCAAGCTGTCTGTATTTTCGAGAAATAGAATCTGCATCGTACTTCAGTGATACGTCAACATTATTTTCACACAAAAAACAAGAAGCTGTCCTCATTTCCATGGAATATTTTCCTAGCATTTGAATAGAAGTTTTCCCTCTCATGCAGTTTGGAGTGGAGCAGGAAATGTTATCATGGCTCTGACTTAATTTCTGGCTTAGCTGTTTAATTTGGCCATGCACATTTAGAAGAAAGTCAGAATCTAGCACAAACCAACAGTATGATTTTTTAAACCTGCAATATGTCCTCCTAGACACAAGAGCTGATAATAAAAAGAAAGATGACACACATTATACTCCCTTCAAAGGTTATAATAGTTTTGCATTAATCATTAGTTTTTATTTCATTTCCAATTTTTGTTTCCAATTTCAGTTTAGTTTTTAAAGTGGGTTGCTAGTTTAATTTAAATAGGCTGAAAACAGTATTGTGTAATAAAAACCTCACCAAAATATCCATCCATCTTCCAACCCACCTTATCGGGTCACGGGGGGTCCAGAGCCTATCCCAGAAGCTACAGGCACAAGGCAGGGAACAACCCAGGAGAGGGGTCCAGCCCATTGTAGGGCACACTCACACACCATTCACTCACACATACACACCTCCACATGAGCCTCAGTATGTTTTTGGACCATGGGGGGGAAACCTGAGCACGCAGAAAAAAACCCACAACGACATGGAGAGAACACGCAAACTCCACACACATGCAACCAGGGTGGAATTCAAACCCCATTCCCAGAGGTGTGAGGCAACAGTGCTAACCACTGCACCACCATGCTGGCCTCACCAAAACATACTATTTTCAAAAATGTATTCATGTAGGACAGTTGAAAAACCAAACAAACTATAAAAGATGCGTGTCAGTCAGTATATTTGTATATGTGTATGTGTGTGTATGAGAGAGATGGGTGTACTTCAGTCTAGCAACAATTTCTTGTTGATCTTGATGAAAACACATTGCTCCATAGACGTGGTTCTTCGGTTTCTCAAGCCAGTGACACAGTCATACTCCACCTAAGACACGGTCATTGTCAAAGTAATCCCAAATGGGACTCTGGCACTTTCTCCCTACTTTGGGTGCTTTCCCACTGCAACAGGTACCATACTTTTGGTACAAAGTACCAAAAGTAAAACACTTCACGGTGTTGATTTTCCACTGGTACCAAATGACATCACAATGCAAGGCGGGGTATTTTGTACTGAATAGTATATTATAGGGCTGGACAATCTGTGATATTAATACCAATATTACCATGCAATTCTTACATAGCTATTCAGCTAGATTAAGGTCAGGCTTTTTCTTACTTTTGTTTCTGTACGGACATTATTGGCCAGGAAGTTTTTACTTTGTCATTTTTACTTTGTCACAGGAAAAAAAAGCTTAGCATGCTTAATGATTATTCCTTTTCAAGAAAATCTAGTCTATGCTTAACAATCATTTTAAGGTTTAACTGCTTCTGCATGAGCACTGCATGCGTTTTCCAAGACAGTCATAAGTATTCTCATCCTTGCTGTTTAAGTCACTCCGAGATGGGTTTGTGAGAAATGTATGTTGAACTCTTTTTTGCTTTATAAATACCCTAACAAAATCACATTGCTACATTTGGAAATTTCCAACACCGTGACCTAGTATATTAGACTTCACCCACGATTCACACCACCCTGGCTAACCTGGACAAAAAAGACTGCTATGCCAGACTGTTATTTGTGGACTACAGCTCTGCATTCAACACAATCATCCCCTCCACACTGATCCGGAACCTGCTGGACCTGGGACTCAGTGCTGCGCTGTGCAACTGGATCCTGGTCTTCCTCACCAACAGATACGTACAGATCTCCTCCACCCTGATCCTCAACACTGGCACTCCACAGGGGAGCATTTTGAGTCCCCTGCTTTACTCCCTGTTCACACATGATTGTGTGTCCAGACACAGCTCCAACAGCATCATTAAGTTAGTTGATGACACCACAATCTTCGGACTGATCTCGGGGCGTATCAAGGTTTTTAAAAGTGGGGGAGGGGGGGGTTCTACGATGGGGAAGTAAAACTCCCCTTGAAATTATCACAGCCAAATTATAATATAATTATAATCATGGCCAATTATATATAACTTCCTGCATTTCTACATTTTCTTTACATCTGCACTATGCAAATAAAGGGAGTCAATCTTGCCCTGCCTTTTCCTTTTATGCATCATAATATTGAATAACAAAAAGAGAATGATTGCTTCAAAAAACAGCTCTATGACAGGAACATATAATGCTGCAAGAGACAGACTGGAAAAAAATACAGAGGTACTTGCCTAACGTATGCGGTAAAGTTACCCCCTAGTTATTTGCTATAATGTTAAATGCAATGCCATTGGCTACCAAGGGCTCACAGGGATAATTAACCTCGTCTAGCACACATTATGCAGAAAATGCATTACGACGCTGTGAATTCTGCTGTCCTAATTTAGCGTGATGCAGTATCAGATATCACTTTTTCAGTAACGTGCAGTCAGAGGAGGCATCATGAACTTTCCTCACCTGCCACGAACCTCACTCTCTCAACATCAGCAAAACTAAGGAGCTGGTGATGGACTTCAGGAAGCAGGAGGCGGCTCATGTAGCCATCTACATCGGGGGTGATGCTGTGGAGAAGGTTAGCAGCTTCAAGTTCCTTGGGACCACCCTCAGTGCTAGCCTCAAGAGGACAGAACACATCGCAGCAGTCACCAAGAAGGCCCACCAATGCCTTCTTGCCTTCAATGTCACGGCACAACCAATAGGAGATTGGGGAACCTGCCTTGCTCACCTTACTCATGCAACATGTTCACCCCTGACCTAGGCCAGAGGGTCGTAACACACCACACATTCCAAATCCAGCTCACTACCAATTGCCGATTAGCTGACAACACTGTTCCTTCCTTCACCCAAGTATCCAGAATGTTGAGCCTGTCAGGATCAGTCCCTGTCCTGCCTTTTTGGTCTACTTCCTGTTTGGTCAGAAGGTGTTGCTGGCCATCCCATGTCCATTACTTGTAATATTTTTCTATTTCCCCTAGCCACCACATACCCTAACGGGCTAGGCAGTTGGCTATCTATCTGTGTTTATATGTGTGCCTGTTCTTGCCTTGTTTCCTCAGTCAGTCATTGTGATTGTTGCTGTTTAGTTCACAGAGCAGTGCTGCAACATACATATACACACAGGTAACAATGGCTAACAAGGGGCAGGTATGGGCTATTACAAACGAGACTAGTGACAAAAGGACCACATGGGGTCAAAAAAGGTGGGGTGACCACAAAAAATCCATCAAAACACAGCAATAACCACAATGACCACAATCATGTATTTCAGGTACAGTTTATAGATTTTGTTCCCTGTTTATATTCATGCGTATATCCATGTTGCAGCACTGTTCTGTAAACTAAATGACAACAATGACAATGACCAACTAAAGAAACAAGGAAAGGACAGGTACATATATGCACAGATAACAAGACCTAACAAGGGGCAGGTATGGGCTATTATTAACAAGAGACTACAGGCAATGTTCATCATGTCCCACCCCACATCAGCAATCCTATGGCTCTTCAAAGGGCTTTCTCAGTTTGGGATCTATGTCCCTCACTCCCTCATCGGTTCCTGTTCATCCAGATCCTAAGTATTTTCCTCCAGTTCCAGAGAAGCCAGTTTCTCCCGTCTGTCTTTTCCCCGTACTTTTGCGTAACTTCTAAGCTTCCATCGGTGGAATTCTGGCTTTTATTTTTATTTTATTTATATTCGTGAGATGCAAAATGTTTAATTTCGTCATTGGCAGTATCATACTTAAGGGGAAAACTTAAGGTGTTTTGTGCAACCGGCCCCTGATCTTTCAAAGACCTATATATTTAACTGGTTTGCTATGAAGTGTTGCTTTGAAAGAGAACACTAATAGCCTACAGTACAGTCGGGAACTGGCGTAATGATAGTTTTCCTTCAACCAGCTCTACACTGTAAAAAGAATCCGTAAAAAAAACGTATAATGTACTTGTAATTTTCTGCCAGAACATTATCCGCTTTCATACGATTTTTTTTTTTTTGCTATATTAACAGACATTAGAAAACGTCCAATCGCATATAGAAAAACCCATATCGGTCAACCTCTAGTCCGCACCGTAACAGAGCCTCATATCAGATATAATGGTACTTGTTATACCCTGTACATGATTTGAACAGAAGTCCACTAACAAATCACCACTGGGAAAGCCAAGGAAATTATTCTGCCTAATTAGCGCAGTTTGCTGTGTATGGGGCAACATAGCCATAGACTAGTCAGCATATCCATGCTGACCCGTTTACTGCCGAAAGTGTCTACAATGGGCATGTGAGTGTCAGAACTGGATGATGGAGCAATGAAAGATGGTGGCTTGGTCTGATGAATCATGCTTTTTATTATATCCTGTGGACAGCCACGTGTGTGTGTGCATTGTTTACCTGGGGAAGAGATGGCACCATGACACACTATGGGAAGAAGGCATGCTTCGCGGGTCCTGTCATTCATATGGATGTTACTTTAAGACATACCACCTACCTAAACAAAGTTATAGACCAAATACACCCTAACATGACAATGGTATTCTCTGATGGCAGTGGTCTCTTTCAGCACTATAATGTGCCCAGACACACTGTAAAAATGGTTCAGGAATGGTTTGAGGAACATGAAAAAGAGTTCAAGGTGTAAACTTGGCCCCTAGATTCCCCAGATCTTAATCTGAATGAGTGTCTGTGAGATGTGTTGGACAAACAAATCTAATCCATGGAGGCCCCACCTTGCAACATACAGGAGTTAAAGGATCTGCTCTTGTTAACCGATCACCGCTGCCCAGTGTTTGTTCCTTAATTAGCTCCCTTTATTAATTTGTCTCAGTCTTGTGATCCCTGTCCAGTCATTGTTTATGCTGCCCAATGTTTTGTTCCTGTGTTCTCCCTGCCTGCGAATAAACACCCTGTGAGGGGTTTTGCCCGACAGCCTGCATTCTGGGTCGTTCCTCCCCTCTACGATGTGACAAAAATGCTCTGAAGGTAGAAAGAAAAATGATTGGTTCAGTGAGATTGTAGAGGAGGCAGGTCTAAGCAACTAGAGGAGGTGGGATCAAGACATTTGATTGGCTGGTCTGACATGTTACCTAATCTGATCACTCTGATCACTAATAGATTAAAGGCAGCCTTTGAAACTCAAAAACAGAACTTAAACCACCAATTTGTGTTTCTATTTTTATTTTATTTCAGTTATTTTTGTAGTTTGTTGATTTAATTTCAAAGTAGTTTTTATGTGTCATGCTTCTAGTTTAGTTTTGATTTACAAAATTCTTTTATCTTTTTAGTTTCAGTATTTGTTAACAATAACCTTGCTAAGACGTAACTAGAATACCTGAGCTAAGACTAAACACTATAACCACAAGGAAAAAATTAAACCAGGAACCTGGCATAGAGACAAAACCACAAAAGCAAATTGGATACAAAGTATATAGGGTTATGGATTATGGGTAACAATATCCAGCTTTGATCTTCTGTTGCTAGATTGCATATATTTGCTAATATATTTGCATTATATTTGCTAATGCAAGCGATAAACACGGATGCATTATGCTGTAATAACCTGCCACAGAACAGGCTAGGTGTCACGATCAGCCCAGTGTTTCCCTCAGGCAGGGCTTAACCAGCCTCACCTGTTCCTCATTGTATTTGCCTAATGTGACAATCCCCTCGTTAGCCCATGCCTCTGGTCCCGGCACCTCCTGATCCAGCGCCTCCCGGTCCTGATCCGGTTCCGGCGCTTGTACCTCCCGATCCGGTTCCGGCACCTCCCGGTCCAGGAGGAGGACGAGACCCGGCTTCCGCCCCGGCAGTTCCCGCGGCGCCCGCTGCGCCTGCAGCCCCGTCTGCGCCAGTTCCTGCAGCTCCACCTGCAGCCCCGTCTGCGCCAGTTCCTGCAGCTCCGCCTGCAGCTCTGCCTGCGCCGGTTCCTGTTCCCGCAGTCCCGCCTACGCCAGTTCCTGTTCCCGCAGTCCCACCTGCGCCAGTTCCTGATCTGGCTGTCCCCAAGGCTCCTGTGGCGCCCTCTGTCCCTGCAGTCCCTGCGCCACCCTCCGTCCCTGCAGTCCCTGCGGCGCCCTCAGTCCCTGCAGTCCCTGCGGCGCCCTCCGTCCCTGCAGTCCCTGCGGCGCCCATCGTTCTGGCAGTTCCCGCGACGTCTGCAAGTCAGGGGGGCCCTGGGACTGCTGCACGGCCCCCCATCCGGGAGACCAGGGGGTCCAGTAAGCCCGGGGGTAAGATCCCTGAAAGGGCCTCAGGCCCAGGATCCTGTACTGCTGGTCCCAGAGGGACCTTTGGGCCCAGAGGACACCAGCTCCCCAGCCACCCATCCTACTCGTTGGGACCCCAGACACCCACCTTCGCCTCCATACCTCCACGCCCTCCTGGTTTTCTATCTGTTTGTCCAGTCTCCCCTCAGTGGTCCCATGTTTT
>JAODKK010000039.1:7122419-7157407 GCA_026774405.1 Petrocephalus microphthalmus
TTGAAAATGGTCTCACAATGACAATATTATTGTTTATCACAATAATTCCTGGGACAATTTATCGTCCAGCAAAATTTGTTATCGTGACAGGCCTATGCGTAGCCTATATTGTGCCATTAGTTCTGAAATTAAACATTATATACGCATCCATCTGTTCTGGATCGTGGGGATATGGAGTTTATCCCAGAAACAACTGTTGTCAGGAGCCAACCGATAGGAGGGCACAGAAACACATAGGGCATAGGAAACGGGAGGGATGTTTACCCCCTAATATTTAATTTGGCTTCTTTCATTCCCTCCCCCAATAGAAAGACATTGGTTCTTGAGTGGTTAAGTTGAGCCCCCACTACCCCCAATAAACTCTCCAACGCTGATGCACACACCCGGGCAATTTGGCAACTCCAATTCACCTTAACATGCTTCTGAAATGTGGGGAGAATGTATGGCAAGCCAAATTGTCTATTGTTCATAAAAGCTTACTCGTCGAAACTTAATTCTTACTAGTATAAAAAAAAAACATTCTTACTAGTAAAAATGCAATTCTTACTAGTAAGAATATGAGTTCAAGATATCTACAATGCAATTCTTACTAGTTAGAATGACAAGTTTTACTAGCAAGAATTCATATTACAGAGCTCTACAATTCAATTTTTACTAGTTATATATTCCCATTGACTTCCATTATATTTTTGCCTCACATATCCTGAATTCAATTTTCACTAGTAAAAAGTCTTTTCTTCTATTCTTCAATTCTTACAAGTAAGAGGTCCTACTGTAGATATCTGTAAATATATTTTGAGTAGTAAGAATTCCAAGCCCACATATCCATAACTGAGTTGTTGCTAGGAAAAAATTCATTACGAATCTACAATTGGAGTTAATACTAGTATGAACTGAATTAAAGAGCTGTACAATATGACTTTCTCCTAGTGAAAATTGAATTTAGGATACAATTTTTACTAACAAAAATCACAATTTTTACTAGTAAGAATTACATTGTAAATATATTGAACTCATATTCCTACTAGTAAGAATTACATTTTTACTAGTAAGAATGTTTTTTTTACTACTAAGAATTAAGTTTCGATGAGTAAGCTTTTATGAATAAAAGACAATTTGGCTTGCCATACGCGCCGCTGTTCCGCCCCGTATGCTCAATATGTAAATGCCCTTCGATATCAACACTTCTACCAATCCCACGCAAATTATTTTCGAAGCTGCTCTGGAGCACTATTAAACGTAGCAAAAACATTTATGATACGGGAAAAGTGGACAGCCATACTTCTAGTTTCGATAACGCTGGGCGACACAGTAACGGGTAAGTTCGCTCCGAGGTGATGTCTTCCTCTTTTACTGTTTTGGATACACTGTGAACAAACCACTAGTGTGCTTACATTAATAATAGCTTCATGATTTACGTAATACATATGCTGTATTTACAACCACGTTTTCAAACTAATTACATCTATCACTATTCCACTATAAGCGACTGATGCATGTTTTCATTAGTAGGTTAACAGCAGAAAAAACAGCTAACTGCCTTTAATCCTCCCCGTAATGGCACCACCGTTTGCAGAATGAAATTCGGACATGTTCCAATAGTTATTTTACTATATTTAAATATTATATTAATACAACATATGAGTGAGGCGTACCGTTACTTACTTTCATTATAGCCAAATGACTCCACGACTGATAGGTTTGACTGATAATTCAGGTTCATGACTCGCCGTGGACGAAGGAGGAGAGGGGTAAAGGAGTAGGGATAGGGGTAGGAGGGTAAGGGGGCAGGAGGAGGGAGGAGTCAGGAGAGAAGTGGGAGGAGTCAGGGAGGAAGCGAAAAGGAGGACCTGGAGGGAGCCTGTAATTTACAAATACAGACTCTGAGTAAGAAGATACTGCAGTATAAAAAGCTTTTATAAAAAGAAATGTATACATTTACTTCAGCTTACATAAACTAATGAAAAAGTTATTTAGTTGGATATTGTTGTGCATTACTTATTATTTTTCTACAGCTGAGAGATATAATCTCGTTTTGTCCTGGGTCTGGCCTGTGATCTCCTTCTGGTTGAACATACCTGAAACACCTCCCCAGGAGACATCCAGGAAGCATCCTACATAGATGCCTGAAGCACCTCAGCTGATTCCTTTTGATGTGGAGGAGCGACTTTGGGCCACTCAATGTTGTTTGAGTCACTGCACAATCTTCAAGTTCAGGGGGTGGCAATTCTTTCAACTGTGAATTTTGCTTTTTGTTTATTATCCACAGAGGAAACGGTTAAAAGGAGAGGATCTATGGTGAGGGTAAAAGGAAGATTTGTTTAGTTAATGTATACACATCGAATCAAGGTGTTGAGCGTGTAGCTAATGCGTGTCCTAGGAAAAACAGGACACCAACCAGCACTTTATTACAGTGAAAGTGAGTAATTGTCATTGTTGAGATGCCACAGCACAAGGTGCACAACGATGAAATGTGGCCTGCATTTAAGCCAAATGCAACATAGTAGTGGGCAGCTAATTCAGCACCCAGGGAGCAGTGCTTGGGGGCAGCACCTTGCTGATCGGGGATTCAAAGCAGCAACTTTCCAATCACAAGTGTACGTCCCTAATCATTAGACCATAGCAGGAGACTGGAACTGTGATGTAGACTAGATCAGAGGGGAATTAAATTCATCTAGAGCTCTGTTACGTTTTTAAATCCGGTTTGGCTTCTTGGCATCAGACAATACACATGGCATCAAGAAATTATGTGGACTGATCTTGTATATATAAACAAACACACATATATCTTGTGTGTATATATATATACATACACAACAACCTCCAGACTTACGCATGTGCTATTCTTCCTGTTGGTTTAACAGACCATCACTTAACATCCATTTTACTTAGTTTCATCACCCATCCAAAAAAATCAAATAAAATAAAAAATCATGCAGGACTCTTCTCAAAACATTTGGTCTTTGAAGAGGACTTTTGATTTTGAAAAAATCTGTTTTTCAATAACAAACACAATGGTGGTAGGTAGAGTGTCATTCAATTTCAACTGAACAAATTCCACACCCCATGTTCTTTTAACCAGTCAAGCACAAATTCAAAAAGCAAAGCTTAATATGTACACAATTTAAATCATTTTCTTCTTGCAGTGAGTTTGGCAAACTTTAGAAGGTTAACCAAATCATGTGTCCATCAGTTTTCACACTGTGTTTTGTAGACTAGATGAATCAGCTACTTTGTTGTATATACAGGGGAACCATCAAGAAATGAGTGTCAGGGCCAGCCCCGCCCTGCTTGTCTATTCCCTGCTTTCCTCAGGCGTGACTCCAAATCAGTCACACCTGAGTCTTATTAGTTTTACCTCTTGTTCTTGCCCTCTTGTTAACTGATCACAGATGCCTTGTGTTTGCTCCCTGATTAGTCTCCTTTTTAAGTGTATCTCAGGCTTGTGATCCCAGTCCGGTAATTGTATGTTGTCAGATGTCTTGTTGCTGTTGCCAGCAATTCCCTGCTCATCAATAAAACACCCCTTGAGGGGTTTTGCCCTGACAGCCTCGGGGTCACTTTTTGTGGAGTCGGGTCATTCTGTCACAATGAGGCTGATGATAAATTAGACACTGGTATAGTAGAGTTAAGGGTCTAGAGTCAATGGGTCAGGCCGCTGTGCCTGTGATCGGAAGGTCACTGATCTATTCTAGTGTTGTGTGTTTCTGAGAAATTTAACAAAAATGAGAGACAAATAAGCAAACTAGAACTAATGAATAATTTATGCAAACTACTATTATATTTCATCACTAATTGCTGATTTAAGATTAAATGGTGATTTCTTGTTTTGGCCAGGCAGTCTGTCTGTCTGTCTGTCTGTCTGTCTGTCTATCTAACAAGAAAAGCAGTCAAAGGTAAAGAAAAAATACATGTATGACCTAATTAAATGCTGTTTTATTTAAGTTGCGAGTGCTAAATATGAACTGTACAATTTAATGCTTAATGTAAATGTTACGTAACACCAGTTAACAAGAACATTTAAAAGAACATAACTAGAATGTTAAGGACAGGCAAATATACAAATCTAATATGATCATTAGGTCCAAATAAATATAACTCAGTGTATTTAATCAACAGTTATTAAAATAACTTAAAACAGTTAATAAAATATTAACAAAAATATTAACAAAGAAATACAAAGAACAAAGAATACAAAGAACAAAGAAAAGTCAGTATACATTCATATGCAAATGTGTGCATGCATATATACATGGAAAGGTTTCCTCAAAAGGCCCAGTCATCAGACTCTAATAGCCTATTCCAATGTTGGTCCAGTTCATAGTTGCTCATGAACTCACTGTCACTTACTAGAAGAATGGTCTGTATTCTCATGAAATCACTGATGGAGGACTCGGCACACACCTCTGTGCAAGCAAAATCAAAATGAACAAATTAGAACACATTATATGATCACAAGTTAGCCATCATATCCCATTTTCTATTGTGTTACGCGTTCTATACAAAAGAGAGGAAGTACATATAAAACCATTAAAACAAGACAAGACAAAACTCATAAAAAACCTCTTAAATCCAAATCCACACACTTGATAAAGAAGGCACAGACGGTTTTTAAACATTCTCTTGCTCGATACACTAGTGAGATTTAGATTTAATAAATTAATAAATACGTGCAGACGTGCACTTACAATCTGTAAACAAAAAAAGCACCACTTATTATAAGGCAAGTAAGAATTGGGGTGTACCAATTATGGCACAGACTCAAAGTGCTTTGTATCTTGCAGTATGTGTATCTGTCTCATCAAATGGCAACTATCTAGTGAACAGTCAACAAGTATACTGGTACACTGTGTTATCTGTTGGAAGTACAGCTCAAGACTTTTACCAACGCGTACTCCACCTTTAAGGGCTTCTCCTGGAGGTGTGACTTTGGATGAAGAGTTTTGTTGTGATGCCATGGAGTAGTTGGCCACTGGCCTAGCCCTCTTTACATATCCTAAGAGTGGTTTGGACCTGTAGGTCACCTGCAATAAAAACAGACATTACTCACAGCAATAGTTTTGGCTTTACTATTAATCAAAGTGCTTTGATTCCAGATTACCCTCCTGGTGACTCAGTGCCAAGAACATCAAGCAGTGAAATACCGTGCAGTTCAAGGATCTCAATATAACTGGTATTTTAGACCACTGAAGTCAGACACCCTGGACACCAGTCACCTATTCTAATTCAGCACAAGTTTTCACTGAAGTAAAAAACATAAATGACCTTAGATAGATGACAACACAGTTGACCTTAGACCCCCCAGAGACATTAGTCCAACCAAAGGGATATTTGTTCCTCTAATCCGCTGTCCTTCACTTTTTTCTGTTCATGTTTGCGTATATATACACGTGTTGAGAAGCATGTCCTACACTAACATAAATATCCATTTTCCATAACCAACCCAAGGCAAGCATTTAATACAGATGTGTTTTGCCTCAACTGCTTTCTTTCTTTCTACCTTTTTCCATGCATATGTTGGGCTCACAGGAACACTGGACCCCAAAATAGACCCAACCCATTGCTCTGGAGAACCGTACACTTGACCTCCTATGTCCTTTATAGATCCGTTTTCCTGGAGGGAAGCTGTGTGACAATTACTCTAAGAAACAAAATATAAAAAGTAAAACTGTAAAAGCCAATTATAAGCAAATGTGGTTTCATAGATAAGAAAGTAGAATTGCATCCAGAAGTTCAGCTTTCATACACTGAAACAATATAAGTGAAACTATGTTCTCTTGCATACATGAGCATTTTAATATTAGTTAAACATTACATTTAAGATAAATACAAGATAAGTGTTACACTACATAAGCTGTGTCTATTAGATGTTTGTATAGTGTAGCTAAAATAAATCATTTGACAGAAATATTTTGCTTCTGGGGTTATTATATTGTTACTATAATTTTTAACAAACAATACAAATGAAATCACCTTTAGTTTTAGCCTGAACACATTCTCTCCTGGTTTGACAGTGCCTTGTTTAATAAGATGAGCCAGTTCAGATGGTGGCTTAGCAATCTGTGACTGAGTTGCAATCGGGCTAGCTTGTACTGTGAACCTGGGTGGCACATCAGCTTGGTTATTCACAAAGCTGTCAAAAAATGTGCCTGCATCTGTGGACAGTTGATTAACTGTGAACTGGGGTCTCGCATAATTCATATCCAAAGCAACTTTGGCTTGGTCCCTGCAGTTCTGCAAAACAGCTTCATTGCAAAGGCTGATAGCTGAGCTGCTTTCTTCTGCAAGTTGCCCCAAAGTACTAGTGCAAAAATCTGTCTGTTGGGCATCACATATGTTCATACTTGTCCAAGGAGCTTCTGTGAAGGTCTGACTCTCAAAAAGCCTGTTATGGAGCTTCTGAAATCTAGCCCTGAGATTGTTTTGTTTTTGGAGTATGTCCAACAGGCATTTTTGTCTTGTGGAAAGCGATGATAGTTGTTCTCTGAGAGCACCATGCTTGAAAGAATCAGAGGCAATTCTGGGAAAAAAAAGAAGTTGTAAGATAGAGATGATTGTATGTGCCAGGTACAAAGAAGGATTTACCTGTACTTTCTGGTCAGATTTTCATTTTCTGTCTTGTGTTTATTCAGCACATCATTGAGCGCTGTCTGGATCTGGGCAAATGCCTCAGTAAATCTATCTTTAAATAAGAGCAGAAGTATCTTCATGAGTAAGACTTGTCATTCAGTACTGCATATGTCTCTATGTGTTCATGAGTATATCCTACAAATGTAGAACTACACTTATTTTGGTAACAGTGTAGTAGAATAGAGAAAAAAATACATGGCAAACTCAGAACACTGAATGTTTAATTTATAAATTTTATTTATTTAAATGCCCAGCTCGACAAAGTGGTGAAGGTATTAAAATCAGTAAATCAGTGTTATGGAATTTGCTGTGTTTTACCAGGTTTTTTATAACATGACACATAGGAGAGTATAACAAACAAAATGACCTGTATACTCTGGGTCTGTCAGCTCCATGGCCAAAATTTCGTCTTGTTTCCTTTTCACTTTTTCTAACTCGGTTAATGTAGACTGAAACTGAAATACAAAGGCATATGGGAAATCAATCCTTGAGTACCCGACTGATGACATAAATAAATATTCAGTGAAACTTCCATTATTTCTGTTCACACAAATATTTATTTTTCACTGGGATTAACGTAGACATCTTTTAAAATACCTTTAAACCACTGGTTCAATAAAAGTACAAATTGCATTTAAAAAACTGCCACTGCCATGGCAGCCACCAAACATTTAGCTTTGAATAGCTAGAAATACTTCATGTCATGTTGCTGAGCAATTCATATAGTTGCCTGTTTTGGTAGGGAGTTCGAATCTCATCTCCGTTACATATGTGGAGTTATGTTTCTCTCCATCTCACAGGTTCCCTCCCACAATCCAAAGACATGCAGTCTCAGGATTAGGTAAACAGCACTCCTAAATTGTGGTGTACAGTTGTGTGTATATGAGCCCTGTGATGAACTGGCATTCAGTCCAGGGTGTACCCCAGCCTTATGCTGCCTGGGATAGGCTCTTATTTAAAAGGCCAATGACTATAACCCCAGCAGATCCCAGGTTTCAATAGAGAAAGATATTTAGACATAACCTACATATATAATAATAATGACAATAACAACAGCAACAACAACAGCAATAATAATAATAACAATAATTGTCACGGCGTCGGCGGGAGGAACGACCCATCATGTAACATTCAACAATATCCGACAAAGGGAACAGGACGCAGACTGACTAAAATAGGGCAAGACATCAAGGAGGAAACACAAGGCAGGTGTGCATGGGCTAAGGAGGGGATTGTCACATTAGGCAAATACAATGAGGAACAGGTGAGGCTGGTTAAGCCCCGACTGAGGGAAACACTGGGAAACAGACATGCAGGGCGGGGCTGATCGTGACAATAATAATAATTATTATTATTATAATGGAGTAGTTCAGGTCCAGAAAGTAAAAATCCAGACCAAAAGTTTACTTCAAACAACCAGTTGAGTACTCTGTGACTGTGACACTTTAAACTCAACTGGTTGGTTAAAAGAAAATCTTGGTCTCCATTATTAATTTCTGGACCTGAACTATCCTTTTCTGAGGAAAAGAAATTAAATTTATATTAATACTCAACGGTGATGGAGTCAGGACAATTTATAAATAAAATGAATCATGGTTAAAGCGCATATTACATTGTTGGCACATATAAAAATATAGAACATGACATCATGTGGGAACCTAGAGCCTCTCCCTAATTGGGCATGAGTTCCAGTGAGACATTCTGGCCATGCATTTGACTGGAAAATATAAGCATGTGGAAAATAAAACCTCACTCCTCCCCAAAGGGCAGACAGAGGGTTGAAGAAAACAGAACAGAACACAAAGAGCCAGCTGAGGGCCATATGGAACCAGGAGGGATGTAAATGGAGCCACAAGCAAGGGAGCACAGACAGCAGAATTTGCAGCAGTGGCAAATTGGAGAACTTGTACAGGAGGGCGGGAGACAGCTGCAACACTGCTGGACATGAGGGAGTGACAACAGGAGCAAGGATAGAGCTGATGGGGTGATTGCTATGCCACACAGAATGTGTATCAACAGGAAGAGAGAAAGGTAGGGTGAGCACAGGAGCCACAGATTCTCCCAGGACCTGTGATGCACCTACTGTACCAGGACCCAAGAGAGAGTGACAGTGACAGACCTAAAAAAAGGAAATGGCTAGAAAAGGGACCAGTGCCAGAGCAATGAAGAAAAGGGGAAAGTAGATTTGGGGCAGTGTTTAAAAGGTCTCCTCTCAAATATCCACTTTAAAGCCATTAAGTGCCCTCTGGGGGTTGGGCTGACATGTTCTTTTTTTGTGTATATTGGACTGTTCGTGTGTCTCTTTGTTTCACTGCAGTTTATGCCACTCTACTCCCATTGGCCAGAAGGTAGAGAAGAAATGCCTGTTGTGCGTTTATGGCAGTCACAGACACTGCCGTGAATTTACCAATATATAAAGCCTACTCACATGCAATTGCAGCATAGCATAGTAAATATACACGCTTAACCTATATGTAAGGCGTTTATCAAATACAATAATCTTGCAATAATGTGGTTGCTTTTGCACTGCCACCAGCATTGTGTGCCATTTCTTTTATCCAACACACATAAACAGACCCTAAAAAACAGAACTTGCAGCAAATACCTACTTTTTTCCCACTTCTTCGCTTTTTGGCAGGTAAAATTTCAGTCAAATAGTCCATGCAGCAAGTCCTCTGAGGAGCTGATTTCCTTCTCAACTGGACTCGATGTCCTAAAATAGACAAGGACACTATATAGCATCAATGAGGCTTTCAAAAAAGTATAATTATCCACTTAGTATCCATCCATTCATCCAGCGATTATCTAACCACTTATCTTGGTCAGAGCTGCAGGGGGGATTGCAATATACTAATAACACTAATAAATATATTCATATTCACTATAATACACCAAAAATATTGAATGCAGAGAAAGGATAGATTAACAAGAAGTGAAAGATAATTGTTTACTCTTTTTTTGAAGTAGGTGTCACTTTGAGCCTGCCTTATATAATATTCATCTCTAACATTAGGCTAAAGAACATCAATGGCAGACCCAGGGCATGATGGAGAGATTATATCACCCGGCTGGCCTGGGAACACCTTGGTATTCCTCGGGTGGAGCAGGAGGAGGTGGCTGGGGAGAGGGAGGTCTGGGCATCTCTGCTCAGACTGCTGCCCATGCGACCCAGACTTGGATAAGTGGTGGGCAATGAATGGATGGATTAGTAGAAAGATGGACTCCAGTGGTAAAAAATGACATTTGGCTAAACAATGTCTCTGTGAAACTAATGTCCCAAAAGAACAAAAAAAGCAGTGGAACTCCCTTAAACATTAGCAATAATGAAAGTTGTCTGCTACATTAATGTTGAACTAGCAGCACACAATCAAGGACTCTGATTTGAACAATAAATTATATACCAAAATGACCTCTAGAAGTCTGGGGAGAATATTTACACACCATTCATTTAAATACCTGAGCAAGGTGTTGGGTTAATGGAATGACTTCCACTTGGCAGGTTTTTTAGAAGACTATCAGATTGCTCAGTTTTGTCACAATTTTCTTGAGCGTAGATTAAATCCACGTTGGAAACTTTGTCTTGTGTTAATTTATACTTTTGTTCGTCAGACCCTTTGCCAAATTTAACATGTTGCTTCTTAAGCTGCCTCTTCAAGTTTTTAATGCTTGAATCCTGGCTGGTGCCTACAGCAAGAAATACATTTTTGTTCTTTGCCTTTCACTCTAGAATCATTAATTGTCCAAAATGGAACTTTTACATCTGTTGCTATCATCATTTTCTTTCCTGTGCTATAAATATTTTTACCTGAATTTAGGCTGCCTTTGATGAACTTCTTAGGTTCTGTACCTTTCAAAAAGTTAGATTCTGAAATATAAGTACAATCAGAATCAAATGAACAGTTTTCTTCATCATTTTGTGTGGATTGATATATTGGCTCAGATTGACTTGGACTGCAAGAGAAATTGAGCAGGAAATTTTCAGAACTATACATAACTAAATGAGGACTTAAGTTGTTTTCTGAATCGAATAGTCCATCCTTTTTGGATACAGAGCTAGAGTTGTTGCTCATTGGTGTCTTGGAAATCTGTTTGCTTATAGGGAATTCAGACTGATTTGACATGGTTGGGTTGAGAAGCTCTTGGCCACATTGTAAACCTGGCTTTTTAATTGCTCCTTGGGAGATATCCTCTGTGATTGCCCGACAGACAACATCTACACACTCTGCAACTTTCGGTGATCCCACCTGGGTGTTAGTGTCAAGCAACCACTTGGTGATGTCACATCCCTTCTTTTGAGATACTGCTCTGGAGCTCAAAGCTAATAGTGCACCACAATCATTTTCTAGTGAGTTGCAAAAATTTTCTTCATGTACATCATTTATAGGGTTTACAGGGACACAGACTGATGCATCCTTCTCAGGGTATGGATTAGATAAGTTGGTAAGTTCATTGTCTGACAGCAAATTAATAATTTCCGTCATCTCTGTATGTTCCATGCACACTGTGGGTACATATTGATTATTATCCTGTTGTTCCAACAATGTGTGGTTCACTTGAGTGTTGATTTTATTGTTTTCGCAAACAATTAATGGCTCAATTGACTGTCTTTTAATCTTGAAAAATTCAGAATTTCTCTCAGACAGGTCAAGATCAAATTTGTCACCAAAACTTGGAACTTCATGCCGTAAAACATCCAATTCTGCAGTATGAGTTTTACATAAATCAGAAGCTGAAAATCCATCATAACTTTTGCTTTTTTCTAAAAGTAGTAATGGTGTGCTATAGTCCGATAAGCTAGGTGATCCTTTGATCGATGGTGTGGAATCGCTTGCTCTAGACAACCTTTCGCCTTCACAAGCATTCAGGCTATGCCTAGCCTGTGGAACACATGGAAGACTTGAATCCCTTGCACAAGGACTTAGCAATGATACGCTGCACTCATCCATGTTTTCATTCACATCATCTTCAGGGTCACTTGTTCTGGATTCAAATAATGTCTTGATTTCAAAATTCCCAACAGAATCCTCAGTAATCCTGGGATTTGTTATAGGCTTAGCAGTTTGGCAGCCAAAAATCTGCTTTACGTACATATCATATCTCCCATTTTCATTTCTACCGTCTTTGTGTTGCTCCAAGTCAAAATTTGTTTGTAAATGATTTTGCTCTTTTATTTGACTTCCAACTCTACAACAAATTGTAGCCTCTTCAGCTATAGGGGCTGGGAAAGATTCAGGACACTCTTGAGTTTTGTACTCCGAGATTTGATGAATAAACTGTTTTCCACCGTCAGCCACAATCGTACAGTTAGCATCGGAGTTTCTACCATCCCCTCCCAAATCTTCAGTGCAAATGCTCATGTTCTCCTTGTTTTGTGATAGAGACAACTTTGAGGGTTCTTTTTCATTGTCCACTGCTATGTCTGGTGTGGAGTCTGAATCCTGATTATGCTCTTCTGTCCCTTCTGCAATAACTTTTCCATTTCTAGCTTTGTTGAACACAACGGCAGGTTTTGATAAAGCAGCATCCGTGTCCCCAGCAGGTACTGAATCTCTACCTATGGGAAAATTCCATTCAGTTTTTGACCGAAATTTCTAGGGAAATTAGATACATAAATACATTTTTTCCCACTCTTACATTTTGAAGGTTCTTCCATATCAAATGATTGTTGTTTTTTACTGCATGCAGTCTTTTTTGGAGAAAAAACTTCAGAACTGGAGTTTGTTTTGGCATCATTCTTGAACAAAGATTTTTCTACCTGAAACCCAAAATGTAAAGTTTTCCAGTTTATTTGTCAATTTTTTGTTTTAATTTAAATTCAAAATGAACATTTGCCATAACTATTTAAAATCTGAGAATGTATTGGCAACATCTAAAGCCAGTCTGATTACAAACCATGTGCTGCACGACCTGTAGTTCTAATATTGCTACTGTTAGTTACACCATTGCAATCTATCAAAAAAAAAACAGAGTGAAAATCTGGATTGAACTGCATCAGCATTTGAAGAAATACTGCACAATGAATGAAATATCACAAACAGGCAATGATGTAAAACTAAGACAGTAAGCTTGTTACTTTTACTGCTCCATTCTACCATTTCAATAGTGTCGTTCTACGATTTCACCAACCTTGGACCCATCTTGGCAACACCAATTCCGAAGCTCGTATTGTCCTTATCAAGAATAAACAACAGGAACAAACAACAGGAAATTTTTAACACAATATTTTAATGTCTTTGCACTACTGAATTTCCCCTAATTGCCATAAAGTTTGAATACATATTTAAATTATTTATATTTCTTTTCCAACCATTTTATTACAATATTTAATATCAAAACAGCTTTGTCAACACCTCAGGAGAACTTATTTCCATTTCAGATACACAGAACCCCAGAAAACAACCTTTACCATGTTTTGGTCTTCAAGTACTTCTTCAGATTCATAACACCTTATCAAACAACTGACACAAATGCAGATGGACTGAAAGAAAAATTATCATTTAATACATTTTCAGACCTTGGGATGTCTGATTAGCTTTGGGCTGGTATCTTTCTATCAGTTTCCTCAAGGAAGTATCCATAGTCATGTCTAAGGCTGATCTTCCTTCATCATTTTTCTGTAATGGATCTGCACCACTGCTCAAAAGCAGCTCTACAATCTAGAAGCACATAGCAGCTGTCAATTAAGAGTTCAATTACTATGGCAGTTCTACTTATTTTAAGGATACATTATGTAATTATGAGTAGATACTACAACTACATCACAATATAAACATTAACTAATTACTTGTATATTTAGCAACTGTCTTACAAGACTTGGTTATATTGATTCTATCTAGAAGCCTACATCCACTGCAATACTGACTTGAATTTCTGCACTTGTCATACCTTATAATTTTCATTGGCTATGGCATCATGAAGCGGAGTGACACCCTTGTCTCCAGAGGAGTTAACGAATGCCCCAGCCTGAAGCAGGGTCTCCACAATCTCATAGTGACTTTTAGCGACTGCCTCATGTAGTGGTGTCCAGCCTGGTAACAGGCAGTTGAAGTATTGCACTGAACCAATTCAGCCCTCTCTCATAATACTGATATTTCTTGCATATGTACATGTATACTACCTTTATAGCAGAAATTACTTACTTATGTGCTACTTTAATTTTTGTTTTGATACCTCCCACACTAAATTTCTGTACTGCTCTTGGCATCTTTTACTTAACCAAAATATGACCATATTAACCCTAAAGAAATATCATTTTGGTTTATGAATGATACAATTTTAACAAATAAGTCTAATGCTTGGACTGTCTGATTTATTCATTGGATACTCATACTCAATATAAACATGCAGTACAATACATTTTGCCTTTAATACATCACCTGCATTGTCAGCTTTGTTTGCACTGGCACCAACTTTCAATATATCTCTCACCAAATGTATATCTTCGTCCATCACAGCTAGATGGAGCAGGGTTTCTCCAAACCTGTTTCGCCTATTAACTCTGCTGAGGGATAGGTTCTTCAGTGTCTTTGATCTTAACACCATATTTGTACCTTAAAGAACAAAGACATTAAAAACAAATGCTATAAATAAAATGAATTCCTATAAGAAGTTGTTACATAAATAACAATAATCACAAGAAAGACTCATGAAAAAGTCAGCAAGGTGCAATCTTGACCTTATAAGCTTAATTTAGGTAAAGTCGTAATCATACTGCTGAACTAGTACCGAACTTACAAATACCTCTGCCACGATCAGATTTGCCCCCCAAAACCTGTGTAGCTTGATCCAGTTCATTCAATCTGCAACATTTTTTAATGCTGACAGTCTCAGACAAAGACTTCCTTGTTGTGCTGCCTGGAAAATAACCTTTTGGACAACTGGGCCATTAGCCTTGTATTTTCTTAACATGAATGGTACTATGATTGAGTAAATTAAACTTGCTAAAGACAAAACTGAAATAAGCAATGGAATATGTGTAACAATCCTAAGAATTCTGTGTTAGTGAATATAGCATATGGAAGAAAATAAAATCACTATTCAATCAAACAAGGTCCAAATTCACTATTCAAATCTCATGCAGATCAGCATATACAGAGTGTTGATACTGGTGTTTCCTGACTCGACTGCATGCTTGCCTCTGTGAGAAATGTCTTGGATCACAGTCTCTGGTCTTTCATTGCATTTAATGCATCTCTGTGGAATGCCAGAGATTGCAGCATATGTTCTCCTAGGATACAGAAAACATTTAGTGGTGACAATGGCTCTCTGCTGCTGGGCAAACATAAGGATTACAAAGACCATTCTGTTATGGTCTGTCATTGACAAACTCACAATATGTCCAAAACAAATGAATCAAAACAATACTTATGCGCAACAAGTTACTTTTTCAGAAAGGCTCATGTAATGACAGATTTTTAAATTGATAACAGGGATTTTTAAATGAGATATGCTCCCCAACGACAATTTGGCCTCTGCTGTCGCTACTTCAAATAAAATGAAAGGTTAGCCAGTGATTTGTTAACTACTTGGTCTGCAATGCATTTTGTGTACATATTTCTTCATACCTCTCCCCTGATGGGCCCCTGTTGCTCAGCCTTGTACTACGGCGCACCATTGGGTCTGAGACACCATCATGACTGTTAAATGCATCCATTCTATAACTGTTCTCAGCATACCTGCACTGTGATCTTCCTGGGAAGTGGAATTTACACATGTTGTTGTATCATGTAGTACCTTTTGGGTAACACTTTACTTGAGGGGTTACAAATAAAGCAGCAGTACACTCTTATTTAATGAATTAATAACCCTAAAACTAAGTGTTAGTTATGTACTGATGCCATGTTCTTTCATTCATAAATCATAACGGTTCATGTATTTCATGCAGTTATTATATTAGTTCATGATTTGTACTTGAGCAGTAACTGAGTTACTAAGTTACTTCCCTCAAGAAAAGTGTTACCGACTTGTGCTTTCATTTGCCATTTACTGCATCACTGGACATCTGCCTTGTTGCCAGGCGTTGCCAGTATCTGAGTTTGAGCAGCATGACTGACTTTTGAAACAAATATGCCTAAGCATTGCCATAGTGATACAGGAGTATTCTGGGTAGTGAGGGTACAATCAAAGTAGGGATCTCTTAAAGAACAATAGTCAATAACAACAAACATGTTCTTAGAGGTATGCTTTCCAGATATACATCATTTGTCATCTATCCATCCATCCATCCAAAATTAAAATGGTGCAGAAGAAGCTCTGGAAGATGTTCTGGTTCCCAATTCCTGTTTCTGACCTTTTGACCTATCTCCGGTTTCTGTGGTATAGCTTCTTTCTCCATTTCCCTCTGAGCCTGCAGATCTGCAATTTCCAATAAAAATAAATAAAGCAACCCGCAAAACTTTGTGCTTAAAGCTACTAAACACCTTAAAATTAAAAAACAGGTATAACATGACCTCTAATAAATCAAAGATTGCTGTCTTTGAAGCTCCTAAAACTATGGCCAAAAGTCGTGAGGTAACCAAAGATTGCAATAGACAAGCCTATTTGAGAATCAGCTTATTTGCAATCTGCAGGTTGTCTGGAAACATAATTTACAGACCTTCCTTCCAAAAAAGCCATATCATGTGGTTCAAATCGAAGCGTAGCCACATTTACGTAGCCACATGAAATCCTCATCATTGATTAGGTCCGGCATTTGAATGGAAGTCATTAATTAAGAAAACAAATAGTTCTTCAAATAGTTTTTGTTCAGCATTTCAGAATCATAGATAGTCAGAATGTCAAAACGGAACAACCCTGCCTGCTTGGACAATTTGGATTCCCTTAACAAATAAAGTCAATAATGAGTGCTAACAACAGTGCACTAACTTCAGCTAGTCTGGAAGCAGTAATGGGTCTTTATGGCAGTGACAGTTCCACGAAGGAATGTTTTTTGCAGTAACCCTGTTGTTGACTGTGCTGCTGTGCACTCGTTATGGCAAATAGTTAATAATGTTCGGAAAATGTAATGTAATGAGAAAGTAAACACACAACATTAACATATTAACGCTATGTATGCGCATGCATGTGACTTGGTAAGTCATAGTGCACACTGGAAAATAGGACTCCCCAGAAAACCACTATTTAATTACTATTTATTTGCCACTATTTAACTACCTTGTATTCACTGCTCTGACTGTTCTAAACAAATGTGCCCATAAAGTAAATAGAATATGATTGTTACGAATCACAAAACAATCAGGTATAACATAAGGATAATTTTATAACATGCTTAGGTATTCGTGTATGGAAAATGGCAAGACATACCTCAAAACAACACTTTCTCCCTCAGTAGGTATCTGTGAACACAAAAAAAATACGGTAACACTTTACCAGAGAGGAGACAAATAATGTAGTATTATGCTATTACCTATGTATTAAATAACTGCAAATTAAGTTTTAGTTACAGAGTGATTTGTTTGTTCATCCTTAAATCCATTAATGAATTCACACATTTTTTATTTCAAGCAGTTAGTATATTTGTTACTATATCTGTTAATTCTGTAAACCAATATGAACTACTAAAGGAACCACTGAAGGAAGTACTGCAGGAACAAATAATGAATAGCACATGCAAAATACTGATCTCATGTTAGTCCACCATTAATAAATTGTGATGCATCATTTATCCCAAGGAGTTACTATATTTGTTACTATATCTGTTAATTCTGTAAATCTTAGTGAACTACTGAAGGAACTATAAGGAATAAGTAATGAATAACACAACAAATAGGTGCTATGTTTGTTCATCATTAATGAATCACGACACACGATTCATCTTAATTAGCGATTTGTGCATGATTTGTACTTCAGCAGTAACTGAGTTACTACTAAGTACTTGTGTCCCGTCAAGTGAAGTTTTACCAAAGATAGATATATAGAAATATAATGACCACAGAACAATGACAGAAACATTTGCAAGTTTTGGATGATGATGAGAATAAATAATACCCACTTGCCAAAATATTCTATTTAATCATTTACCTTCTCTGGAAAAAAATCAGTGGCACACACTACATCACAGCTTCTAGGAAATGTCGCAATTAGAGGTGAGAAGCCTTACAAACGAGAAGAAAACAAAGTAATATAAACTTTTTAAACTTCTTTTCCTTGAATAAGACAAAAATCCTTTAAACAAACAGTGTGGATCATACTCTATCTCAACCAATGACATTTTAATTACAGAAAATTCCTAATAAAAAATCAGGGTATTATAAAACTCATTATGAAAACGGCTGATAAATGCCTTTGCTCAGCATGTGTGGAATATGCTCTCCCTCGTGTGAGTTTCTGTCACATACGTTTCCTCTCACAGCCCTAGGGTATGCATTTAGACTATGCTATAAATCACTAATATGGCACGATTGTGTGTGAGTGTTTATATGCGTATGTCCTGAGGCATGCACCCCATCCTGGGTGTACCCTGCTTTGTAAAGGTTGCAGGCTTCCCTGTAATGCTGACCGGGACAGGGAATTGAAAGACATATGAACAAGTTAATTAAATCTTAAAAAAAAAAATACATATGACAAACATCTTTTATGGTACATCTAAATGCATGGGACATTTTTGATGAGCTGTAGTACATTTTTAGGACATACCTGTTCTCTCGTTGACTGAAGAAAAGGATACTGCTTCTGTACACATCAATCTGGGGATGGGGCATTAAAAGTTAAATCAATTGTAAGTAATTGATGATATAAATTTCAACTAATTATAACATCATCATTGTTCATACCGGTCATGGTGCTTATCCTTAAAGTTGAATAACACCATTTTTACTCTTATTATTATACTATTTATATGAATGACATTAATAATGAAAGCATGAGCAGCGCCGGTCAACGAATTAGAATTAAAGTAATTTGTAAGCGTCGATAAATCCAAAAACTCTGCTTTATTAGTGTGTTATGAATCGGTTAGCTAAATTCTCTCAAGTGCCCTTCGAAAAAGTGCTATTTGCTCCTCATCAGGGCCGTATAGAAACTTTTAGAAAGTCGGGGTATGACGTCATGTGGTCACATGATTAGGCAGCATATGTTGCACAGTTGGTTTAGTTGACATCATGTGGTCACATGATTAGGCAGCAAAATAGCTTTATGTAGATTTATATGTAATTTTAAATCTAAAAAATGTACAAGAGGAATATTTAAAAAAACTAGCCTTGTGGCACATTCATGAAGGACATTAGTCTCTGTGCTGCACAGTTGGTTTGGCATTATCCACATCCGAAATGGTTGAAGCGCGTAATAGGTTTATATTTTAAATGTCAAATTAATGTTTAATACTAAACTAATTTTACTTCGGTTTCTCGTTTCTAGTTCGTTCGTATTAATTAAGTAAAAATGTAATAATTATTATAACTGATACTGTAAGTAGCTTTCAATGGTTAATTATTCATTATAGTGAAATCACTCGCTTGCCTACATGTAGATTTTGATTCATATCTTCAGGCAGAATATAAATACCTCGTAAATATTAATGAAAATGTAATTAGCGCTACTCACCTGTCCATGTACAGATTTTCGTTGGCTTGGTTTTCTGGATCTGAATCTTCCACTACAGACCTTCCTTCGGAGTCTGCAAAATCCTCACTCTCCATCGCTTAGAAAAATAAGTCTTTAGCTAACCCTGTTAATTAATCTAGTGCTTTAATGGCCCCATCGCCGGTCTCTTCGTTTAACCGATTAATAAAAATTCGCGGGCAAACCAGAGGCGACACCGCCTAGCGCCGCGAGGAACGTCGCGAGCTCCTCGAGCTGATTTCTGATTGGTCCTTTCATGCCTATAAAAACTCTTTCCCTTCAGTCGAAAATTCTATAAACATTTCACTTGCTTGGGTACCACCGTCTATTTTATGGATGTATCCTTTGTATATAACTTTCTTTTACATTCCTTATCAAGCTATTCTGATAATGTGGAGACTCTAGGGCTGCAGTTCCATCCAGGTCCCGCTCTGCTCTGAAAGCATTTGTAAGAGTGCGGCGACATTGATTAATCCGGCACTAACATAATTACATCAGATATGATATGAAATAATATATATATATATATGAATATAAATAATTAAACGCGTAAACAGACATTTTCGAAAATTATTTCTGCTACATGTTGAATGATGGCAAAAAGCAAAACTGAAGATCCGTGGAAAGGTAGTAACACACAGCACGGATGGAGTGAGCATCCCTGATTCAAAACGCACCTTGTGCGTGGGGATGTCCCCAAAGAGGAACATTTATTACTGCATACGGTAATCAGGCACCATGATGAAAAGAGATGATAATGAGTGTAATCTGCTGTACATCTTAGGGACCTAGAGAATATTCAAGAGAAATTAAGTAATTTATTGTAAAAATTGTATTAAATTTGGATGACTGCAAGACAACTACCAAACAGACCCATAATAACCAGATACTCACCATGGTTCAATGACTCCATGCAGTCCCTCAAATGAGAGTGCACAGACTAGTGAGTCAATGACAGACTGTCAAATTACAAATCCAGAGGTTGGCTTGGCTGAAGTGTCATACTACAAAAAAAACCTTACTTTATTTCCTGCTCTGTCTCTTATTCTAGCCTAAACAAAACAAAAATAACCCAAACTGTCAACTCACAAACAAGACTCAACCCCATAAACAGCAGTCCCACTTCCAATCTGTAGTAATCGGCAATTAAATTCACCAATAAAACTTAAGATGCAAGACTTCAGACGAATAATAGAGCAATAAATTCAGTTATAATGATAAGTTATTGTTGATCAACACACCTTTTGCAACTTTTTTTTTCTTTAGTGAAGAAAAGCTAAGGTCATACATTATGAAAACAAAACCCACTACCTGTCTTATAAATCCTATTCCCATTAAAGTGCTTAAGGAATCCATGCTCTCTTGAATCTTGCTATCATAAGTGCTGCTCCAACAAAGGAGACTGTCATCGATTTCAGGAGATCACACACCCAACACCCCCCTAGACAATCAATGGTACTACTGTGGAGATGGTGAGTGGCACCAAATTCACATCATAGAGGACCTCTTCTTGTCAAAGAATACGACATCACTGGCAAAGAAAGCCTAACAGCGCCTCTACTTTCTCCGCAAATTAAAGAGAGCTAGTGCCCTGGTACATCATTCTATCAAGGCACCATTGAAAGTATCCTAACCAACTGCATCATTGTGGGGTTTGGAAGCTGCAACACCAATGATTTTAAAACCCTGAGGTGCTTGAAGGTCTGAGAGCAACACAATTTCAATCCTCAGTGTGTCCTGTACATATGGCCGAGCTGCCAATAAAGACTTTGAGTGATTTGATAAAAGTGATAAAAGTTTGATAAAAGTTGCTGTAATCAGACTAGTAATAAAAACAAACCCCATATACTTAATTACAAACCAGGGTCAAACCTACCCTCCCTTCCAAAAATCCCAGAACAAATCCTCACTACTAAACACACATTTTTCCTTCTTCTCTCTTGTCTTCTGGCTGTCTTCCGTTTAAAGACTTCAGTAAACTGTGTATGTATATGTTCTAACGTATGCTGAGAAAGCTTCTATTCTTAATTCTATTAAATTACTTAGACTGGAAATAAAATCACTTAAGACATTGTTGCAAGGTGGTGGTTTTAAAATTTTAAAAATCAAGAACTCCCACAAATACAGACAGAACATGTAAACTCCATAGACACAATGAAATACACAGCCCTCAAAGTTAATCTGATAACTACTGAGAAACAATGCTGACCTTTACTATATAAAGTAAAAGTAAGGGTGCCAATTCCTCAGCGCTTATAACAATAAGTACAAGATATAAAATGAAGGATTAATGAATAACAATGTGATTTTAAAAATACAACTTAATTATGATTAATTTAAATGTGTCAATACATGAAATAGTTTAACTCCACACAATTTTGAGGAAATGTCTCCTCCTGCTGGTACTTCTTTGTAATTGCACAATATTGTCAGCACTCACATCCCAGCAACCACTTAGATCCAGTATAGACAAGCAGCTGGCCAAGGTCACTAGTTGGGTTGCAGTTTCCATGGAAACATCACAATAGGCCAGACTCAAATGTCGCAGTTGACTCAGTGGTGAAATTCTGTCAGTTGCTGGAGCTAAATGATGAGTTTCCAGAAGCTTTTGGAATACAGAATTTATAGAGCATGGCATGGCAACCAGCGTGATTTTTTCAAGGAGAGGAGATCCTCTTAGCAGGCCCAGCAGTACCCATTTCAGAGACCTCCAACACATCAAAGGCTTCTTTTGACTATGATCAATGAAGAACCTATGAATCAAAGAGAACGATCAGTATAGTCCAGCGCAATTCAATTTATTCACAATATAGGCGGCCTAAAGTGCTAGTCAAAAATTTTACGTCTGTAATGTTATTTCCATCTTTTAAATTTTTTTTTGTTCTGATTCTGTGTCACACATCTTCTTTAAATCTGTATCAAGACCATTTTAATTACAATTTACCACTGGGACCAAAAGCAGAACTCAGTTACAGACACAAGTTATCTGGACTCATGGTAGAACATTAGAATTTCAAAAATAGACACAGAGGTGAAAAAAATACTTGACTGGCTCCCATACTGGTGTCTCATTTTAAATGTCATGGGTTTACCCTGTTACTTTTGACCCATGAGTCCCATGTCTTGTTTTACAAATATATAAAACTAGTTTATCAGACTAACATTGAGGTTCTAGAATGCAAAGAATATTCTCTCGGTACAACATTAAAATAAAATGTGTAAATATTTTATACTTAATTAAAAATTGGTATACCATTTCAACAGCTATTCAGTGAATTTATACTCACTTGATTGACAGAAAACGGAGTTGGGATAGGCAGGGGAGTCCTTGAATACCTCGCTCTTCATTTTCTTCATCCTCCTCTTCTTCATTTATAATGGGAGACTCTGTGTGTATTACTAGTGTCTTTAGCTTGGTGCACAAGCAGAGGAGTTGTAAGAAAGAAGAATCATCACTGATCTTGACACCTTCTAAATGCAGATGGTGTAATGCGGCACCCACAGTTTGTATGGCAGGTAGAATTTTTGTCAAAATCCCTGCAAAATGCAGACTAAGGCTGAGCAACTCATGTGTCCATCGTTCCAATGCAACTGCTAACTGTCCAAGTTCACCATCGTCACAATCCAGGGACAGAGCACACAAATCTGGACAAAGCCTCCCCAGTGCCCTCACATTCCTGCAGGATATTCCCTGAGCTTCCCTCAAACGAAGGGTCAAGTGGTCTTGTGAGACACTATTTGCATACCTGGTCTGTCCTTCAGTCCTGCCTACATCTTTCACTTCTACTTGCCTGTCACTATAAAGCAAAATCTTCTCTTGTACCTTCACTTTTCCACAGTCAGCTTCTTCATCGTCCGATCCATCATCATCATCATCATCATCAGGATCCTCACCTTCCGACAGGCATCTTTCCAGTCCTTGATCGTCTAACAGCTCTTCAGTTTTTGTTTCTTGCCGTACTGATAACTTACCTTGTATTTGTACCCGTCCATCCCAAAATTCTTTAAGGTTGGGCATTCCATTATAGGAACAGAAAGCTTCCAAATCTGCAAAATTTTGGCTTTCTATTACATCAAAAGCATCACCTAGCCCACCTAGAGCAGTTTTTACCAGGCAGGGAAATGCAAGGAGGAGGAACACTGCCACAGCCACTTGTTCATCAGCCCCCTTCGCAAAGCCTATATCTGAAGCCACAAGGCTCCTTAGAGGCAAGCTATTTTGAGAAGCTGGTGGGTGCACCAAATACAGCAAGCTGATGGGGGTGAGCTTATAGCAGCGGGATACATCTAGGTGCCGCAGTTCTGTGCAGTTGCGGCCCAGAGTCTGCAATACAGAACTATTACACTGAGTACCTGCCAGGCAGAGAGAACGAAGCCTGGTAAGTTGACCCAGCAGCTCACTCAGGACCAGAGCAGAGAGATGCTGAGCACCTGATAGATCCAGTGAGAGTAGAGCCTGAAAAGAGATCAAACGTGAATCACAAAACATCATAAATGCATTTACTATAATTATAAAAATAAACATCCCAAGCAACATATATTTCTGACAAAGCAGTATCAGTCCCTGGAGCAAAGGGGGGTTAAGGGACTTGCTCAGTGTCCCACTGGAAATCCTGGGATATGAACCAGCAACCAACTAATTACACACAGGGAGTCCTAACCCACTGAGCCACACACTATCCATGGAAGGTAGCTATAAGATGTATAATATTACTTTTTTAACTGAGCCCAGTCATTAGGTAATAATGTTAAAAACAGGCAATTTGGTAACCCTATGATGACATGGGGAGAACAAGCAAACTCCACACACATGGGGCCATGGCAAAGGCTTGAAACCCACACCCAGAGAAGTGAAGCAACAGTGTTAATCAATACTACTATCTACTTTTATTATCATGTACGTAAAAGTCCAGCAATCGAAGAACAAGCAAACAGGTTACGACGAGGCTCCCTTTTGGACTTTGACAAAATCACCAGCTTTGCCAGAGAGAAAGACTAGGGGTTGCATATCAAGTTTTCTTGACATACTGGACACTGACCTGACAGCGAATTCCAATTAGCTGGCAGATGTTTGGGGTAACCAGGCTAGAACATGTAGACAGTGAGAGCGAGCTCACTTGAGGCAATAGTAGTAGATGCAGGGCAGGACGTGTCATCAAATGATGGGAGGAGAGGAGAGAGAGCAGTTCCTCTATAAGATGCCCTGCTGTTGGGACAGGATGCAACGAAACAAAGCATATCAGGCAACAAATTTCCTCATTTTGAAACAGAAATGCAACCATTCACACTCTAGTCACCAAAGGTATGATTAAAGCAGAAATACTCAACGCAGCATGTTGAATGGCCCTATGATGTAACGGAAGGAGTACTGGTCCATGTACTTCTCAGCATAGTCTTTGGTCCAGATATCTTTCATGTTTTCAACCAGACTCCATAGACACAAATGAATGAGAGAGCTACAGTCTCCTTCATTTTTCCTCTCTCCTTTTTGACTTTTCCTCTTCTTCTTTACTGCCTTTTTAACCGAGCAAGCTGCAGATCTTCTGAAAAGAGGCATCCCAGCCTCCTCCTGTTACACTAAGACAAAACCCAAACTCAATTATCCGTATATTTTCTTACAGCATATACCCCGGTTAAGGGTCGTGGGCACACAAGGATAATTTCTTGTGTCAGTGCAATCGTCTTCGTATTAAAAGTCAGAATCAGAGAGTTTTCTTACGATTACATCATCGTCCACAGTTTCCGCGTCAGCGCCCCCCCCATTGAAAACCCTGCGCCCACCCATTAGATTTATCCAGGGACTGGCACTGGTAATGAAAGTACTAACCTGGGGCCGTATGCATAAAACTTCTTAAGAATGGTTTTAAGATTGGTCGTACACTTTAACTTAAGGGTCAAAAAATTCTTAGCAAAAAGTAGGACCTAAAAGCGTTGTATAAAGATGCTAAAAGTAACTTTCAGAAAAGTCTAAGTCCAATTCCTAAGTGCTGACAGAGCCAGCACTTAAGTGTCGTAAAATGAGGACTACAAATAAAATCCCGCCTCAACTACTGAGTTCAACCAATAGAGGAGCTGCACGGTGAATATATTAGTAACATCAAACGTTAATGTAGGGCTTTATACAACACACTTTTTTGTGATTATACCTTTAATTGGTTGTAATAAAATCTACCTAGCACATCACCGATCAATTTTCAGTAATAGAAGCACATGTTGTATATATTATGGGTCAAACGCAAAAGTCATAGCAAGACAATAGATTCTAAAATAAAACCAAACTGGTCGACAAAAGAAACGGTTCTCGTGGCACAGTTGGTGCTTAAATGGGAGGAGGTTTGGGAGGCTAATGCAAGCTCCATAAATCCAAAATACAAAAAACCTCGGACAAGACATTCAGCAGCGGAGTGTGAAAAAAAGGTAGTATAATGTTTTATCTACCCCGCGAAAGGAAATCGCAGCTTACAAAGCAAGCATGCAAGCTACAAGTTTGTGTCATTAATTATATTGCTTACATGACCTTCGCTATAATAGATTATTACTATTATAATTATTATTTCCCGTTTCTCTTGTTAACACACAGACGGGGGTCCTCCACTTAAACATGTAAATGGCAGAGATAGGAGAGGAGATATTGGGGGCGTCAAATGAGTCTATTTGCTGCATTGCATGTGCATAAAATCCTGTACTGATAAAACTTAAGAGTTTCAATGAAGGTATACTGTAAATGTGATGGCATGACTCGTGATATAAATGAACAATGGCTACCTTTATTCGATGTCTAAATTAAACTGATTTGATTCACTTATTTATTCTTTATATCACAGCATTACAGGCATTATTGTCGTACATCTGCAGGACGTGCAGACGGAAAGTGCGCGGTCTCCGTCTGGGTGCGCGTAGTGCTGCTGCCACTCCTAACTGGTTTAGAAGTCCTCTCCAGCTCTCTTAAATAATTTAGGAGCTGAGACCTACTCTTAACACTTACGAACTTTTATACATGCCACTTGCTTTTAAGTCGGAGAGTACGACCAAAATCACGTCACTCTTAGAATTTTGACGTATTTACGAGTAAATGAAGTTTTATGCATACCGCCCCTGATTTTCTGTTGGAACGGGAATGCAATATGCACAACTTTTCAATCAAACAGTACCTTTCGTTCCTCTTTATCCGTCCCCAAATTATATGCGTATTAAAATATGTAATTAACGTATCTGTCGATTATTTATATAAATAAAAAACGCCTCAGGTGAATTTCCAGAGCGAGATAATTCACTACCGCCTTCCGCCTGCGTTGGAGAGCCAGCCGGAACTGGTCACAAGAAGGGCTCGGCAACCGGAGATCGGCAACTCGTCCGTGCAGGACAGAAGTGTCCGCCTCAAGGCTCTTCTGTCTTTTTATATGCCATATCTGTGATAAAATTGCATTTCGATCACAATAACATTCAGAATTCGCCAAGGTATCGAGCCCTGGTCACAATTTAAAAATGTTTTGTTTTACAGAAAGGGTTAAATATATGTTACTTGTAGGATCTGGAAAATAGTTAACTTCATAAAGAGTAATTTTCGGTTATAATTCAGAGAGAAAACAGTCGACATTTAATCCTATTTTAAGTTTATACAAGTACATTTAAAACCCTGTATTGTTCCAGCAGAGAAAAAAAAACATCCATCCTCACACCTCACGGCTTTTTTAGTACCTTGAAAATATTGATCTTGCCTTATCTTATTGTGACATGAAAATGAGTTAAATGTTTTTTGCATAATTTAGTATTTTTATTAGTAGAGTAGACGGGTTAAACTGCCTGGACACTTGAATATATGCTTCGCGAAAGCATTTGACTCTCGCGTATAGTGAGACATTCGTGATTTGTAAGATATATGTGGCGAGGACCATTAACCGTACCTTAAGTGTTATGTTTAAATGTTAGCCATTGTGCAATCCGTAAAGTCTAGTTGCAAAACAAATACTGGAGTATGTGATAATGTACACTTCTTTCGAGGTGTATGGTGCAAAATGAAAAATCACTAGCAATGTGTGGTTGATAGGGTTGCCACATTTCATGCTGAAAAATAAAGGACGCCTACCATAGTGGGGCTTTGCCACAACCGCTGTGTGCCAAGTGACGCACCAGTGGTGGTAAATCAAAACTTAAACCATGGGCTCAAGAAATATTAAGTATGAATATTAATACTATGAAGTACTCCATTATCAATGGACAAAAAAACTCAAATCTTTTATAAACTCCAGTTGGTAATGAAATTAGCTTTGACACACAAAATTAATCGCTTTATGTCAAAACTTATTTAAGGCGCATGACAAATTAAATTAATCTTCATGATATACATTGTTAACTCATCAATAACTTATTAACTATGACACATCCAATGGTGTTTTCATACTAAATGTGGACGGAATGATGCTGCAATCACCACAACTCAAAATACTGGGCAAACCAAGTCCCGAATTAATTAAAAACTGGACACACAGTTTTGTCAAATACAGGACCATTCGGTATTTTAAGGGACTTGTAGCAACACTAGTGGTTGATGAGGAGACTTACATTGCACAGTACAGTAAAATGAGCTTTTAAAGTGTGCTTCTGCAAGTTCCACCAATGGCATAACACTTTGCATTACGCAAAAGTTCACTATATGTGAGGGTTTGACCTTGTCCACAGGATGGTGGTATCCATGTCTCCTTACTCTACACAACAGCAATTTTTATATGGTAGCAGCCACAAGAGCCTATACGAGAGAATAGCATTTGACAAAAATTACAACTAATGAAAGAACTGACGACGTAAAGGAAAATCCTATGTTAGGGGTTCTCCATCAAGAATTAAATGTATTAATGACACTAAATTACAAAATATTTTTCTAAAGGGTATTTTGCATAGCAAAGATTTCCCTTCTGCAAATTCAGCATGAACATACCTGGCTCATTTTGAAAATTAGAACAGTCATCTTAAAAACAAAAAGTCATACATTAATTGCTCATGACAACTTACACACTGACTTCAGAACTTTTATTTGGTGTATAATATGGACTAAAATGAAGTAACAGTTGGGATGGTACTTGTGTGGGTCAATCAAGAACATCATGGTGTTGGCCAAGAACCGTGAACCAACCTTGAAATATTAAACGAAAATACAAAAATTGTTCTAAAAAGTTTACATTAAAATTAACTTAAGGACAATTTAAAATGCCCCCATTAAAGTTCTCTCTTAAGTTCTCTTTTTTCTTTTCTATAATGCATCGTCTTCCTACAACTTGTAAACAAAAATCCTTCAAATGCAGAAATCACATTTCTACTATTACATATACAGTATATAAATACATAAATATCTTACACGTATAACAACCAGAAGATTGAGAAAAAAGAAAAACTAAAAAGAGAACAGGGGACACAAATTGGTAGTGTGTGAGTGCGTGTGTATGTGCGAGCATGTGTATGTGTATCGGGTTAGCTTCACACCAGTCAGACTGTGCTTCCCGGAAGGGGGTCAGCACACGAGAGGTAGGGTGAGAGCACTGGGAGGGAAGCTCTTTGCACCCCTCGATTAGTTGCCCCAGTAAGCAGAGCTGCCGTAGGTTGACTTGTTGGCTGGGGTCTTCTGTTGTATGCTGCTTGACTGACTGCGTTGGCTAGAGCTGCCCTGTAGGGGGAGCCAACATTCCAATAAGACAAGAACTTCTGAACATTAGCAAATATAAAAAATGCGATCTGCGGATTAAAGCTAATCTCTCATTTGCATTTATTAATAAGCCATGCAATGTGATTTTTCCAAATTTCAAATGCTTACAATTAGCATTACTCATTATTAGCATTAAATGCTTGAACATTTGGGTGAATGAGTCTGCTGCATATTGCATAATAGACACTGCATGACCGATGCTCATTTCCATGGTTACAGCATGTAGCAGTGCCGCTCACCTGACTGTCCTGCGCGTGGTGGTGGTGCAGAAGTTGGGAGTGGGGCTGCTGATGTGCCGGTAGGATGTGAAGGAAAGGGGCCGGGGCATAGCCGGGGCCACTCCCCGGATTCAGGGCACCCCCTCCTCCTAGTGCCGAGGGCAGGTTGAAAGGTGGGGGTGTCCCAGTGTGAAAACCTTGCTTGTCGAAGGACTGGGAGGTGGGGAGGGGGTGGGAGGTGGGAAATGAGCAGAGACATACATTCATATGCGCAAGTTTATTTCCTCAGTAGGGAAACATTCTAGCAGCTTCTGGAAGGCTGCTTTTGAAGTGATGCATCTCACCTGGGCTTTATTGTAAACTGTGGCACTCATGTCTGGCCCCACTGCATTGCTAGATGAGACTGATATACCTGTTAAAAACGGAATACCTCGTGTCAGCTTCAACCGGGAGTGCTCCAAACAGCAATGTGTTTTTAATTGCTCTTCTGCTCGCTAGGATGAAATCCACTTCAAAATGCTGGATTCCAGAGGCTAATGTAGCTTTCCAGACAGTCACCTTTCCCAGGTCCAGTAGCAGCAGATTTGGCCTGTGTTTGGGTGGAGCTGCCATAACCACCTTTGCCATATTCTCCACCTGCTGGGCCTTGTGTCAGATCATCAAATCCTACAAAAAAGGCATGCAAAATTAACCACCAACAAAGTGAGACCTCTAGGAATTTTCTTCAGACTATTAGGAATTCTATTAAGGAAAGACAGGATTGGAACACAGGTTAAGAAATTCCATAAACCAGCCATGTCCCTGATGCCAGTGCCCAGCATGTTTTCCACCCTACCTGATTAGTTATCTGCCTGAGATCAGGTGTGGTTCAGCATAGTCTAGGTAGGACAGAAAACCTGCTGGATACAGGCACTCCAGGATCAGGGATGCCTACTCCAGACATGAACCTTAGGTAAAATCTGTCAGGTAGACAAGTGACAATAACAGGAGGGCAAACCTGAGCCATATGCATGCTGCCCATAACCGCCGACCTGCTGGAACTGGTTGGAAGGGTTGTTGAGGCCAACGCCATGCTGCTTGGCTGAGGCAGGAGACACAAACATGGGTCCATACTGGAATGCACTGGGCATCCCCGGCAACCCGGGATAGTAGGGCAGACCCGTGTAGCCGTAACCCGGCGGTAAGGCGGGGTTCAGGAAGGCCTGTTGGCCGCTGTGGTGGCCTGGCTGCTGCTGCTGGGCCTGACTCTGGAGGGGCTGCTGCCCTTGTGGAGGGGGAGGTGCAGACAGGCTGGTAGAAGGGGCAGGGGAGGCAGAGTCACCCCTGCCAAACTTTGTCATTTCACCTGTGAGGCACGAGAAAGGAGGAGTTTAACAGGGGCAGTTAGGGAGTGCTGTACTAGAAGGCCTTTAGGTGAAACAGCCCTACCTGAGTAAGGGCTGTTGGAGAGACTTCCATCTCTGCCAGTGAGTGATGCTGCGGCACCAGGGAATGTGACCCCATAGTAATCCTGCACAGACAATAGGACAAAGCATAAGGAACACCAAAGTATGTTTTCAGGGGAAACAATCAGAGGGAACGAAAGTCTGAATCGCCTCTCACCATGGGCAGTCGGGACTGCAGCATCTGGAGGTCTTCATACCCATAGATCTGCTTTGGTACACAAAACAGTGTCAATAAAGCATTAGCCATAATGTGCTACACCCAGAATGCAGGTTCATGGCACAGGGATAGAGCAGATGGGTTACCGGGTATGCAGGAAGAAGACCCCCTGGCCCCATGATGTACTGGCTAGGCAATAAGGGAGGCACGCCCTGGGCAAGATTTGGAGGAGCTTTGCCTGTGGGCCAAGATATGGGGGGCGTTTGTCAGTATTTACCAGTGAATGAGGGGTAGGAGAGAATCCTGTTGCTGCAAAAGCTGTATTGGTTTCCTCACAAACCCACAGATTCATTCACCGCACGAGCATACATCTTACCCGAGGATGACTGTAAGAGGGGGGCGCTGCGGCACCCAGGAAGGGTCGCTGCCCCATTGGCATTCAGGCCCAGCGTGCTTCCTGTCACAGCGGGACCGTGCACAGCGCTGCCCACACTGACCACACTGCTGCTGAGTGAAGCCGGGCCCGAGGACAGCACACAGACTGAGGGGCTGTGCGAGTTCACGTTGGTACTCTGAAAGACAAATGATCAGGATTTCCCCTGTGAAGGGACATCACACATGTATATAGAGAAGAAAATGGAGGATATTCAGCCTAGGGTCAGGCATGCTCACCGTGAAGGAAGGACTGGATGTGAGAGGACAACTGGAGAGCAGGCTAGTCACCTGACTGCAGGGCAGAGAGAAGATGACAGAGGAGAATGATTGCCGGTTTGACTATACAGGACTCATCTAACATCACTTTAGTCACTGCATGATCAACTAAGGGAGTTGCCATCCAGGGAAGGCAAACAAAAGTGGATGGACACATGAAAGGTCCATTACAAAGTGGTGCTTACCTGTTCAGTGTGGGAAGTTCAGAGCTAAGGCTTGGTGCGGATGAAGGGAGCAGGACAGGAGGCCGAGCCGAACTGCTCACACTGCTCTGCGGACAGTCTGGCTTTGCAGAGGAAGCAACTGGAGCTAAGGTGCCAAAAAAGTCATTTTAAAGTGTATCCTCAAAACGTAAAAGAATCTTCTATGTAGACCTGGACGATTACATTTTTCTTTTCCAACCTACTTTCAAGTGCAGTTGAAGTCCTGACACAGTCAAAGCTATTCTGTAATGAAAAAGTTGGTACGCTCAAGTTGAAAAATAAAATGCACAAGTTTCAAAACAATTACACATGAAATACAGGAGTTTATTAACAAGGCAGATTGTGACTTATGAGAAGAGAACAAGTGCGAGGTCTTCAAATTACCAGTATCATCAAGTAACAGCAGAAACTTACAGTGACAGAGGAAGTTGTGGGTTCCTTGCCCTGCGAGAAGGTAAGGTGTGGATGAGAGGGCCCATTTGTATTAAAAGTGCTGTCTGACGAAGAAGAATGGGGTGCTGCAGAAATGGTCTGTGACAGGGGCAGGGAAGACGGCTTCGTGGACAGAGAAGCAGACGGTGAGGAGTAACTCGAGTCAGATGTTGACAGGGGTAGAGACTGCGGGCTTCCAACAGGTTCACTGTGAGGAGGTAGGAATACAAAAGAGCACAATGCAAACCAAGCAGAATTTTTAAGTCAAATGAACACCAAGCAAGCTAAAACATCCACATACTAACCAAACCGGACCTCACCTGGGGGACTTGGAATAGAGGCTATTTAAAGGCTGAGATACTGGCACTGGTTCCCTGTTGGCTGAAGTAATGCCACTGCTCACATTGTCTGGATGGCTGAAATCAGGCAAGGATGGTTCTGGCTCGAAGTCCAGAGCCCCAAATTGCACATTTAACCCAGAGACATCAGCAGAGCCAGGCATTTCTACTGCTGACAAAGGAATCTGAAATAAAAACATGAGAAAGGAATAATCCCTCCCCCATTTCCAATTTAAAATCCGCAAAGCACAGAAATACCTGATATTAATTGCAGAACCTAAGTTCCTTAACATATGCCATTCATTCAAGGTCATTGCAAACAGCAGTTCTAAATGTCCAACCCAACATACCTACTTACAATGCATGTTATTTTGAGAAAACTATGAGTTTTAGCTGAGCATCCAACAATTTCTGCACATGAAATTTACACCAATTAACAATCATTCAATACGAGTTCAATTTTTTAATAAGCACACTGAGCATATCACCCCAAAACACTTACAGATCCCAAAGAAATAAAAATCATGCCTCATTAAGGGTTTTTTGACAAGCATGTTTTTCTAAAAACATTCAAAGGAATTCAAAGGGGGGGGGGGGGGGTGGGGGGAGGGAGTGTGTCTTCACAGCGCCAAGCGATAGTGGGCATGGTACAGAACACTGTTTCGAGATCCTGAAGAAAACAAACCTGATAAAATGCATTCAAAAGCAAGTCAACAGTCAATGTACATCCTGAAAACACCCCACAAACCAGCCTGATTTTTAAGTTACCTTTGAAGTTGGAGGTATTTTACGTTTCTGGGTTTTAAGCTTGTGCTGCATGATGGCTTCCTGGGGAGGGGGCAAGCCAGCCGTGAGAGACAGTTTGGCAACTGGTGAGGGTCCGTTGTGGGTTGAAGAGGCATCCTGAGGTTTGGAAAAGGACTCGAAGCTTGGAGCCGAGGTAGCAGGAGCTGCGGGGGAGCTAGCTGGTTGAACCTGGGGCAGAGAGTTCGGCTGCCTTTGGGCCAGTTGGCTCAGTACCCGAGAAGGCTCTGGCTGCATCTTATAATCCCCTAGGTGAAACAACACATTAAGACAGATTCATTAGCAAGAGAATCATCAAACAAGTAAATTCAACAACACTGAATAACATGCAGTTTCACAGAAAACCTGACACTTAAGCAACACAGGTACAACAGGTCCACAACACTCAAACATTTTACTCTGTAAAGGACAATAAACCTGCATATAAAATGAATTCCTATAGTGTATTTGGCTTAAATCTATAGTAAGTATATAGTGCCCACTATAAAATGAAATTATACACTTATCTGTGGGATTGTTTTGGTTATCACTTTACAAAGATCATTTGCTATATATGCTGGTTTAACAGCATCTTGTGCTTTGACTTTGATGAATGTGTAGATTTTATTAAAATGGGCACAGAACAAACACTGTCTTCCAGAACAAATGTAAAACTGAACTGGTTCATTGACTACCAAAGCCATTTACTCACTAGTAAAAGGAGACGACAGCACAGGGCTATTCTGCGAAACCGGTGGCTTGGTGTCCCAAGATGATGTGGGGACTGGATTCTCAACCTCTAACGCCCCAGACACTCCCACAGACCCACTGCTGCCCCCAGAGACAGCCTGTTCTGCAGGCAACTGACCAATCCCTGGGCCCTTTTGCTGCTCCAGCATTTGGGCTGACTGCGGCAGCTTGGAGCTGCCCAAGTTTCCAAAGCCTGAACCAAGGACTGAGGACTGTGTGGAGGTAGGGGGGAAAAAAATTCAGTAAGTAGTCAGAAAAGTTAAAATTGTAGCTATAAAAAAAATAGAAGTTTAACTCGCACTTCAAAACTCAGAGGGGCTTCAGAAACATTGAGACTATTAAACAAGCTAAAACAAACTTCATGGATCTGCTCCAAGAACAACCTGCAGGTTTACGATTACAAATTGTGTTACACCATATGACACCGCGCAAACATCATATGACCCAACAACTCATCGTGTACTAAAAGCTGCCTGTGCATAATTGACCATGTTAGACAAGTTTATTCATAACCATCATTTACTGTAGATGTTCCTCCCCATGACTCACCAGAGTGGCATGTGCATAGCTGGTTGGGTTGGTGTGAGGGTGGTGGGAGTTGGTGAACACCAGGCTATGAGTAAGGCTTTGGGAAGAGGAAGGCTCCAGGCATGCCACATCCTCAGACTCCCTTCCATCCACAGGTTTCAGCAGGAGACCTTCCATATCCAGGCTGCAAGCACACAAAATGCTAAATCATCACTGCAAAACAAACACACGAAGACTTACAGTTGTGAGGAGGGGAAAGTGAATTTGTTGGAATTCTCTGGATGCGAGTGAGAACTTGGATATTTAGCATGTATTTGAAGCTTGTTCGTTGGCGCTTAACCTAAAACCAGCACTTTCTATATCTTCTGTTCAGAGTATTGAGTATTCTCACTCAAAAGTCTACGTATAGATTTTTTTAATGTCTTGCTGGCTTGCTTTCTAGCTGAAATTATGCAGTAGTGGGGGGGGAACGCCTATTAAACGTACCTATTAGCCGAAATAGTACACTGGAGTGACGTGTGATTGGTGGTGTTACTTT
>JAODKK010000039.1:7181226-7192796 GCA_026774405.1 Petrocephalus microphthalmus
AAGAGTGGTTCAGGGGCATTTCACTGCTTGTTGTACCTTGTATAACCATGCATGTGACAATTAAAGAATCCTGAATCAACTTCTGGAAGAAATATAGTTCTTCAGTACAATTTGCGAAGCAGGGGGTGGGACATGGATGAATTTACCAAGTGTGGGTGGCCCCATAAATGATAATTGTATTGTATTCAGGGGCACTCCGGTTTCCCCCCACAGTCCAAAAACATGCTGAGGTTAATTTGAGTAGCCAAATTGTCCTTAGGTGTGGATTCCTATCTATTTAAATAAAAGGGTTTGTGTGAAACACAACTACTGTTTGCTCTCAGTAGGTATGATCAGTTCGAAGTTATGCAGCCTTCCATCAGTTTAATTATATGAATGCAGACAATGACTATTGTCTTGAGAGCAGATTGCAGCACCAAACACTTTTTCTGTTTTTAAACATACGGCGGGGCGACGGCGGCGCTTGCGCAGAGGCGCGCGCCCGGGCGCTCCTGATGCACGCTGCGTGCCGGAAACCGCGAGGAAAACAGGAAGACAGCGTAGGCATCCTGATACACACACCAGCTTTTACACCCCTGTGCGGGTCTGGCGTATGTCTGCATTGCGAAAGTCAAATCTGCGACCCGTGCTCGTCGCTTTGGAGGAGTGTGGGTGTGGATCGAAGCGGGAGGCAGACAGAACACACCTTAAAGGCGGCTTAGCGGCAGAAGATCGCTGCACACATGTAAACAGAGGAGCATACAGCTGTGCACACACAAATACAGAGCATCATTGCATAGGCTACAGGACTCGCACGGTGCATAGGAAGAAACTGGGAACTGCTCTCTTTTTTTTGGACTTAAGGACCTGGGCGGAGAAGGAGCCAGCTGTTTGTCAGATAACGTGAATTTTGGAGAATACACCATACGCTGGCGCATCCGTCCCCATCTCGCCCCCCGAGAAAAAAACTGCTTTGCCAGCAGCTCAGGTTATATCAGCTGGTGTCTAACTTAGCCGGCCGCGGCGCTTTCTATGCATGGTGTAGGAAAGGGTTGAACTAACCTCCCTGCTCACATGTGCCCATCGTCTGTCACCTCATTCTCTTTTAGACCTTGGCTGGCGTCTCAACTGCATTTGTGCGATCTTTCTGTCATTATCTGGTCTACTGCCTTGCATTTTAGTTTTACGCATTTTTAACTGTTAACAAATCGACATGGGTAAACCCGTAAGAAAGATGTTATAATCGATTGTTATATTTAGTATTGTCGCTAGAAGGAACTTAGTAAATCTGGTAGCATATGCAAGTATTTTGTTTGCAAGTTAGCTTACAGTATGAAGCTTTGTTGTCCACCCGGTCGGTCGTTTAATTCCTAAATTTAACAGTATTATTTTTCTAAATATGTGTGTATGAACTGCAGTAACGAATACCACATGGAACATTGTTTCTTAAAACCTAAATTTATTTGAATACTTATGTGGTCTCTAATGGGAGTAAATGACTGCTTTGACATAAGTCTTGCAGCCCACGATTTTATCCACCTGCAGTATTTTAACGGACTATTATCTGAGTCATCGCCATTAATTTGCGTTAAACCTGTTTAATTTGATCAACATTTTACAGTATTTGACGGTTGGAATTTCTGCATGCCCGACATTTGGTTAACTCAGCAGTCGGAGGAGGACTTTCTCAGCAAAACAAAAAAAAGAGTGACTTTGCTCCTACCATTGACGGATAATCAGTCGAATTCGGATACCATATCCCTACATATTCTCTTTCATCCACGCAAATATTTTTCCTTGCACCATCTTGCTTCGACTCTGTGGAGCAGGATTGCAATGGCGCAACAACAGATGCCAAGTTCTCAGAAAGCGCTCATGCTGGAGTTGAAGTCTTTGCAGGAGGAGCCAGTAGAGGGTTTTCGCATCACATTAGTAGAGGAGTCAGACCTGTACAACTGGGAGGTGGCCATCTTTGGACCACCTAACACACTGTATGAAGGGGGCTATTTCAAGGTAAGCTTTGGATCGTCTGGCACTGTTGGGGGAATGGGTGCCAGCATAGTTTATGGATATAAGTAAGATAGACACAAAGGAAGAAATAGCAAGTGTTTTTTTTTCTGGGCTTATCCGGGGCAGCTTCTTTCTGTACTCTCCTATTTACCTGCAGATTTGTCTCCATGCACTACTGTGACTGGTGAAATTTAAGTCCACGCATGAAGTAAACCTTTTATGTTGTTTCCTAGATAAATACCGAATTTATTTGCCATTTCTACATGGCACATAGAAATTCTTCAATTTTTACATACCTCTTTATGTATTTTTCTTTTCATTTCTTTCTTTTTTTTTTGAATGAGGGCCCCAATTCTGGAGTCAAATGACTAGGTCAGCCAGCTTGCAGTACCCCTGGAGAGATTGGGGTTAAAGGCCCAGGGACAATCTAATTCTAACACATTTAACTACACACATATGGGTGTCTTCTTGTCATTGCATCAAACTACCCTTTTGTGCCATATGTGACATTCCTTCAGAAGTAACAAAATAACTTGTTTAATTGCATATATGTTCTTTAACTCACATTTTGCATCGTTAACTTGAGAGAGAATGAGATAACATAAGAAAATTAATGGATGTGGATTTTAAAAGCTAAGTTTAAAATTAGAGCTCACTGAGCATTGCCCTGTTGGCTTATGTTGGTGATTCAGATTTTATTATAGCTCATTGGTAAATTTATTACCCATTGCTTTGTGGCTTGATACTACCTGAGACCTGTGATGCTCTAACAGACTAGGCACTGTTTCTCAGTCATGCAAGGTAGGGAAAATCATTCAGAATGCGTGCCTAATGACAGGGGACTGGATTATTAATATCTAGCCTGAATTATTGTCTTATCTTTCCCCCTTATGCTGGTTACCAACTCGTAACTTTGATTTTAAACTGGTTTTAAACATGACTGTTCCCATTAACTATTAATGAACAAACATTAGCAAATTTATGTAAGTCTATTATTGATTAGGTTCTTGCTTCCACTTGTAGTACAGTCATTTAGACATATGTCTGCTTTCTCTTTTCAGAATTGAGCCAAAAGCAATCCACATGTATTCCATTATTCCATTAAGAAGCAGTAATGCACATCTGAATATCTGAGTGTTCACGTTTTTATTATAGAATCTAGAGTATAGTGCATGAATTATGATACTGATTTGCTTCTTCAAGTGAAATTTTACAAAAACTCAGACCATTGAACCCCCATCCCCATAGTGTAAGGCAACATTGCTACCCACCGAGTCACCCACACTGCTTTTCTAGCAGCAACGTAATTGTATGTTTTATTTAATATATTTAAAACATTTCATTTACTATTTGTTTAAAGACTTTCTTAGTTAAAATTAAAAGCATTAGCCAGGTCTTCCTGGAAACCATGCTCTCAGCATGTGATGTGTTCTTGCAGTTTTTTTGGGGTTGGGACATAATTTATATACAAAGGTCTATTGATTTGGGCCCCCCGGCTTCATGTGCCCCTGTATTTGGTGTCTTTGTTTTATACTTTATTATTGAAACTGTCCCACTGTACAAATTGTGGCAATTCTGAGAAGTGTGATCTTTCTATCCATCCGTCCATCTATTTTTTGACTGATTAGTGCTATCAACATTGCAGGACGTCCTGGTGCTCTTTAGTTTTTTACACTACTCCTTCTTATAAAGGCATACACGGAGGCTATATAAATATAGAAATTGAAGTCTTCCCCGTTTCACTGTGCTTAAAAGATAGGCTTCCTTCAGTTTGAAAATTGACATTATAGTTTGTGTTGAGGGTGGAGGTGGGATAAGGTTATGACTTAATGCAGAAATTACTAATTCAGAAAGCATAGTTCATTTGCAAGTGTGTCAGTTAGGGTGTTTTATTGTAATATGGTTATATGTGAACTATCCTAATGAACGGAACTAATGTCATTACTAATAATTACAAGCTTTAATGCTCAGTCCCCTTGTTTTACTTTTGCCGAACCTTACATTCTCTGCTAGTGGCTGTTTCTTTCCCCCAGCCGATCAGATTTAAGCCTCCCACTTACAGCTTCTCCAGGATATTAATGGCATCTCCAAGGACGGGATATGAAACTGAGAAGGAGTTGGAGGTAAAATGCCAGTGATGCTGGATCCTTCCTGCTTCCTTTGATTATGCTGATCAGTAATTCATTCTGTCATTAATACTACATCAGCGGTGATTCAGCATGCTGATTGGAGTTATGGCTCAGGTATGGTGCTCTGAAATGAAGGGCCATGGTAGCCTTTTTGTGCTTATTTAAAGCTGAGCTAGGGATTTTAACATAGCAATATGCAAAAGTTTGGACACCCCGGCCAAATTACACATTTAGTCTGTTATGTAAGTGAGAAGCAGCAAACAAATGCTGCAGAGAACCATATGTTAAAAACACTGTCAACATATAGGAATAAATAAAACTGTAATTGTGGCATGTGCAAATACCTCAGTAAGATACCTCAGTAAGTAAGTATTTAGTGGCACTCCTTTTGCAGTTATTGCAGCTTCTAAACACCATTTGTATCCAGCTAAGAGTCTTTCAATTCTAGCAGGGATTTTTTCCCATTCTGCCTTGCAGATTTCTACTGGTTGAGAGAGATTCTTGGGACGTCTTGTGTGCACAGTAGGTTTAAGATCTACTCACAGATTTACCATAATGTTTAAGTTGTGGGACTGGGAGAGCCTTTTCGAAAACTTCGACTTACTTTCAGAATAGCTCATGGTGTATTTCGAGATATGTTTACAATCTTTGCCTTGTTGGAGAAGTCATCCTGTTTTCATCTTCAGCAACTTGGCTAACTCTTTAACCTCCCCACTTGCTAATATGTGGTGGAATTCATCCCTCTCTCTACCTGTACAATGTTTCCTGTACCATTGGCTGCCACACAACCCCAAAGTGAAATGCATCCACCACCATATGTGACAGTTGCCATGGTGTTTTTTCCATCAAGTGCTGTTCCTTCTTTTCTCCAAATATACCTTTGGTGACAATGGCCAAATAGTTGAGTGTTTACTTCATCGGCGCACAATCCATTTCCATAAGGCATCTGGCTTTTCTAAATGCTGTTCTGCATACCTTCATGTATAGATATTGTCACCAGCACTCTGATGTCAGCCAAACCTTCCCATAGGTCCTTGAATCATATGAGGCTTTGCATTCCAGCCAGCATACGTGCAGCTCTCTCTGAAAGTTTTCTTGGTCCTCTAGATCTTGCCTTGACTTCCCCAGTTCCCCTTAACTCTGATTTATTGATTACATTACAGACAGTAGAAATTGCAAGCTGGAAGCATTTCGCAGTCTTTTTATAGCCTCCCCCTGCTTTGTAGGCATCAGTTAGCTCTATTTTCAGATCCTCACTCAGATGCTTAGAGGAGCCCATAGTTGGCGAGTGACAGCTCAATGTTTGTACTGAAATGTATTAAGCTCTGCAATTATCAACTGGTGACGGCTCCAGTGGCTCGTAAGACCTAATTTTTTATCCTGGAAAAAATGCAAACTTTTGCACATGCCACAATTACTATTTAACTTCTTCCCCATATTTTGATATTCATGGACATTAACATTTGCAAATATGCCATTTTTAATGCGCTGTTTCCTGCAGCAGTTGTTCACTACTTTTCACTTACGTAATTCAGTAAATGTGTCATTTGGCCAAGTTTGGCTCAAACTTTTGCATGTAGCTGTATTTTGAAGGTCAGACATGTAGTTTGGGTTGTATCCAGGTGGCCAAGAGCAGATGTTCATTATGTGTAGAAACCATTCCTGTATCTGTTTTGTTTTGTTTTTTTCTCAAGCAAAGTATTTGTATCTGGATTTGAAATGACATAAATAAAACACAGGACCATAGTTTGTATTAGCCTAAGGCAGCGTTTCCCAACCCAGTCCTCGGGGAACACCGGACAGTCCACGTTTTTGCTCCTTCCCAGCTCCCAGCCAATCAGGAACACCGAATACCTGGTACAGGCGTGCTGGGAGCTGAGAAGAAGCAAAAACATTGACTGTCTGGTGTTCCCCGAGGACTGGGTTGGGAAACACTGGCCTAGGGTATCTGTCTCATAAAGGGATGTGACAGCCACTTTACACTCATCCATAGCACTTCATTCTTTGGAGACCGAAATGATGTTTTAGTCACTGGAAAATGTCAGGATGACATTTTTACAGTGTAAACATCTACCGTCTCTCCAAAACCACATTTATAAAAGAATGTTGATATTCAAAAAGGCCTCATTGGAATAGGGATTTGTTCTCATGTCTGGAAGGTTTGTGGGGCTGTCCTGTGTCAGACTCTGATGAACCTTTGAGCAAGACCCATAATCCCAACTGCTCAAAGAGTGCTTGGCAAGCCTGCTGTCTGACCCCAAGCGTTCCTCACTTCTATGGTGTAAAAACATCTACTAAGTAAATAAAAACGTGTGATTTTAAACTGAAAGGACACCAAATGATGGAATAATGTTCAGAGCTATTTGTTTCTCCAAAATAAACATTTTTGAAGCTACATATGTCAAACCTAGTAGTTATTTAATGAAAATTCTCTATTTGATTGAATAAACCATTGTATGTAGAATAAATGCTTGTAACAATCTGTGGCCTTTTCCTGTTAATGTGCGAAGCATTAACCCTATTAGTCTCATGTGGCCAGCCTTGCACAGCGAGATCTGGCAGCAAAAAGATAAACATGGTGGGAGCTGCTCCACGGAAGGTGCCTGAAGGCAGATGTCTGTGTGTGTTGTGGATTTCTGAAATATGAAGACGGTGAAGAGCTGGACAAAAGTAAAGTCATATGTAAGATGTGCAGATGAAATATTGTGGAAATACCTACAAAACCATTTAATGAGACATCCATATGCAAGTCTGCAAAGATGTCTGGTCCGAAATGTATTGGTCAGAGTTCATTAATGCTGATGCTTTTGGCTCAATTCTTAAAGTGTATATTAATATTTTTAATAATGTACAAGGTCCAAATCAGATCGATGTTGATTGGAAACAAATTGATTTGGGGCCTTATGAATCAGAATTATAGTGCATTGTGAAATTAGTGGTGATACCCTGCCCTAGTTTTGTGAGGCTTATATACCACCCCAGATAGATACAGAGCGCACATTGTGCTAGTTGGTACATCAATACATGTCCTTTGAGAGTGACTCGTCATCCTCTATCATTCTGACCCTCATGGTAGTGAACATGTGGCATCTTCTTTTGTTTGTCTGAACAAACATGAAAAAGTTATCAGACACTTTAGCATAACACACTGAATATAAGCTGTAAACTGTACTATATACCTGAAGCTTGGGAATACTAACCCAACCTATACCTGGCAGTCCCTTAAATCTTTCTACCTAAGTATATACTGAATCCACCTTCATTGTTGCTGGCAAGTCTGTGGTTTCTTTTCGTTTTGCTTAAGAACAAAGCATGACTCTCACAGGAAAACCACCTCCAAAAAAGAAGATCTTGTTTTCATGCCTGAAGATGCTTTTAGTGATGCACTCTATCTCTAGCAGACGGAAGATCTTGTTTGGTTTCAGGTTGAGTATAAAGTAGTCTGAATCAAATCGCAATGTAGTAAGTTCAGATGGGTAATGAAGAAGAGCAATGAGATGGCATGAAATAATGTGTTTCATTTTCAATTCGACTTGAATGAGCAAATTGAGGTACTTCTTGTGCCGATCAGTATGCACTTGGCCTAATAGCCATGGAAATGTATTTGTGCAAAATGTTAAACATTTACCGTTTGTGTCTAAGAATTATACAGTGCAATCATTTACTATTCGAGTGATGTAGCTTTTATGTGAGAGTACGTGAAAAGCACTTGAAGCACCGTTGGCCGGGTGAAGCTGTTATTATGGACTTATCATGAAGATATCCAGTTCAGGAAGAAGATGACCAGCAACAGGATGGGTGGGGGCTCAATCATCTCAACGTTGAACAGGCCAATGGGGGCCTGAAGCCCCAAATGGAAGACAGAATGTTCTAGGCCAGGTGTGTTATTCAGAAAAGGCCATTGGGTAAGCAGGTTTTTGCTGCAACTCCCTAATTAGATTACTGATTAGAAGACTGAATGGCTCCTCTCACCTGGGTTTGTACATCTGACCTAAAGGTTATCCCAAAAACCTGCATACACACTGTGGATAAGATTGCCCACCCCTTTTCTGGGGGAATACCATCTGTATGGTCACCAGGGCTCAGCATTGACTTGACGGAATCACTGAATAGATAACAACAAAAGGAACTATAATATAAAATATAATGGATAATTGTGCTTTAGGAAAGAGACCATGCAGTTATCCCTTCAAAGCATTTGTTTCACCCATGAGTGAACCATAGTTCTCTTGGTAAAATATCTATTTAATAAATCCTGCTCTTTTCCTCATCAAGCTCACCTATTAAAATAATAGGAAAAAAACAGTACAAGTTGAGGTTATTATGCATGATCTTTTTTTTTTTTTTTTACCATGGTACACATTTCTTATACCAGCTAGGCATCAAATCACTACATTTAACTACTTGTTTTGACTAAGGACATTTATTTTTCCATCCAAACTTTTACCTGTTGAATGAGAACTGAACAACGTTTTATAAATTGTCAACATTATCAAATCCCTGAAAGTATTCCCCACAGGTATTTAAATGTATATTATGGCTTCATTCTCAGCCTGCTTATGCAAAACAAGGCCAAAGAAAGAGAATTAGGCTCCCTGCCTCTTGCCAAATTGGAATGTTGTCATTGATTGCAATAGTAAGCAGCACAGTGGATTGTATCCTGAAAGGGAGGGCACCCTCCTGCACTTTCGTAAGGGCATTTCTGAAGTGGGAGGTGTGTGATTGTCACACTGCCAGGTTTCTCATCTACAGTTTTCATTTCAGGGCCTGTCATGCCCGGGTCACTGTTCCTTTTCATCCTGTTCTGTTATCTAATAAATTTAATAATAAGTTACCTGACAAGTGAATTGGATTGACTTACTGCTTATCTCTTTAGTTCTCAAATGATTACTGTCTACAGTTACTCCCAGAAACATAATGAATGGAAAATTTGAAAATAGCATAACGCAAATAGATATGCTGTATTTTATATGAATCTGTCCATCATTCTGTCAGAAACACGTATCCAGTCACATCACAGGAATTTGGTGTACATGTGTATATCTTATGCTTTATAAATGACTTGGTCTGGACTGTGGGTGAGCTCAGGATAACCAGCTATGGAGTGTTTTTTTTTTTACAGGAAAATTCAGACCACCATTGATATAACATTCATTAATATCTCAATCTTGTCTTTTGCATTCATTCTTTATGCTGCAACAGTATTCCCTTGCTTATTTTTTTTTCTCTAGTTCTTTTGTTAAAGGCTTGCCTGCTGTGTTTATATGCTAGTATTGAGTGGTATTTTTATTTACTCCTTTATTTTTATGAGTGTCTGGCAGGAGATACATATCCCAGCCCTGCTCAGTGCGTGGCAGGAGATGCATATCCCAGCCCTGCTCAGTGCATGGCAGGAGATACATATCCCAACCCTGCTCAGTGCATGGCAGGAGATGCATATCCCAGCCCTGCTCAGTGCGTGGCAGGAGATACATATCCCAGCCCTGCTCAGTATGTGGCAGGAGATACATATCCCAGCCCTGCTCAGTATGTGGCAGGAGATACATATCCCAGCCCTGCTCAGTGCATGGCAGGAGATGCATATCCCAGCCCTGCTCAGTGCGTGGCAGAAGATACATATCCCAGCCCTGCCCAGTGCGTGGCAGAAGATACATATCCCAGCCCTGCTCAGTGCATGGCAGAAGATACATATCCCAGCCCTGCTCAGTGCGTGGCAGAAGATACATATCCCAGCCCTGCTCAGTATGTGGCAGGAGATACATATCCCAGCCCTGCTTAGTGCGTGGCAGGAGATACATATCCCAGCCCTGCTCAGTGCGTGGCAGGAGATATATATCATAGCCCTTCTCAGTGTCTGGCAATGGATACATATCCCAGCCCAGCTCAGTGAGTAGCCGGAGATACATATCCCAGCCCTGCTCCGTGCGTGGAAGGAGATACTGGAAGAAGGAAGGTGGATGTTGAGTGTTTTTTTTTTTGAGATTATAAATTTATTTTCATTGTATGTGTTTACAGCTGACTGTATTCAGTATCCAGTATTCAATGTCTGGTGACATTTAAAGTATTTCAACACACTATGGTCATGTGCTTTCATGTGTAGAAGATTGTTCTTGGTTAGTTTAACTGAGAGTGCGAGTAAGTGGAAAATATTTGATTGATGAAGAGTGGGTGAATTATGATGAGCTGATGTTTTTAAGTCCAATTGAGTAAGCAGTTGACTATGCAAAAATCTATTTTTGCACCTTAGATAATGACTGGAATGCTGAGGGAGCATGTTTCATTAAAAATAGCTTGTGGTTTAACCAGAGTGTGGATGAATTTGTTGCCTTCAGGCTATCTGACAACTGTCCTAAATGCGGATCATTGCAATAGAGGCCCTGCTATATTTAGCACAGAGGAAGACCAGACTTCCACCTGCTCTCAAAGCCTCCCCACCTCCAACCCCTCCAGATTGCTCCCACCATCACCCTGCTTGTCTGAATTGCTCTGGAGCTAGAATTATATTATGTAGCATGGTGCAACACAGCATCTTGTTTACAATCTCACAGTGAGTCAGCATGACTGAGGCTGCTAAAGCTGGAGACCTTAGATACAGAGTATCTTCTTTTCTCTAAAAATCTGACCCAGGGAATTTTACTCAAAATGATTCTTTGAGTATTTTTCTACATTCTTTGAGAGATGGGAAACGTAGAAACATGGTCATGGAGAAGGATTTTTTTATTTAATAGTAAACATAATTGTGATGCAATTCCTTTCAAAATGGTGAATCTCCCTTTCAAGATTTGCTAGTTATATGAATTTAATTTGGATGTCCAAATATCAGTAGGACATGTAATTACTATTTACTTATAATTAAGTTGTATGCTCAGTTTTACTAAAAGGTCATTCTTAGATATTTGTCTTTCTGAATATTTACTACGGTGACGGAGACACTTGGGCCTTGTAGCTGGCCGATTGCTGCATATTCCTCCTCAGAGTAACTTAGATTAACACCAGTACTTAGTCCTCTGCACTGGGTAGTGCATAAGGCCTCTATCAAACGCGGCCAATTTGTCCTGTCTGCAGCACATCTCTCCAGGTAGCCCCAAGTCCGTCCCTGCCCCTTCATTTCATTTTCCTCTGATCTTCTCCAAGTCTCCTTGGACCTGCCTCTGTTTCTCCAGCAGCCTGAAGTCCATCTGAGGGCTAGTCAGTGGTAGAGACATTGGTGGCATGCACAGCACATGTCTCATTCATCTCTAAAGAAAGGTAGATGAATGGAGCATGACATTTGTGAACAGTTGTCCTTATTTGAAGGAAAAAAAAACAAATCTGGTTATAAGGGCAAATTCCCACAAAGAGTCATTAACACTTGTCTCTAGTAATTGTTATTTGATGGATGGTTTACTTCCGTGTTTCCCACCCCAGGGGACCCCCAGTCCACGTCTTTGTTCCCTCCCAGCTCCCAGAAGG
>JAODKK010000039.1:7345566-7357297 GCA_026774405.1 Petrocephalus microphthalmus
AGTGAAAAAAGACAGGTGAGTACTATCTGCAGTACTCACCTTCAGGTAGGTAAGCAGGTGAGTAAACAGCAAGACTTGTTAATGTACTAATTTTAGCAACACTGCGCAATTATTAGTATTGTCATACAGTTTAAAATGCATGTACTTTGTGTACAGCTGCAGCTCAATGGTCTCCAATTGCTTCTGTTAAATACTGTGAAACAAAGAAAGGCAAGAAAATGTTTTTAATCCTGCTACTTGCCAAAAGAAATGTCTTGAGTTAATGCTCTTTGACTTCCTTTTCCAGATTCCCTTGGCATGGACCTGTTTGCGGTGGCTGTGCATGAGTTCGGACATGCTATAGGCCTGGCACACACCTCCGCCATGGCATCTATCATGCGGCCATACTACCAGGGCCCAGTGGGTGACCCGCTCAAGTATAGCCTCCCGTATGAAGATAAAGTCCGTGTCTGGCAGCTTTATGGTAAGAAGATTCCCCTCTTCACCATCTGTCAGTTGAAAACGTGCCAGGTGTTTTCCCTCTTCCTTTGTTATCCTTGGAACTTGGATCTCCATTCCAATTGGACAGTGTTCTTTGTCATGACTGCGCAGATTAGTCTAATTTATTCTAAATGTACAGCCTGCCTTGCTCCCTTGCTCCTAAATCAGAGTTGCCTAAACAGGCATTCTTCTTCATTTGCCTTTTTATTGAGTAACTTAATGGGTACATAGATGAATAATGTGCCTGAAACTGATTTCACCTTCTATTAACCCATTCAGTGTTAGTTAAATACCTACCATTTCAGCCTACGATCTACAGGCTTGTCTGGTAGATAACTATTAAAGTCAGTATTTAATTACTTGACAGGAAACATACGCAGCATGAGAGTTATTTAGTAGCACCAGTTCTGAAGAAACAGAGAATGATACTGTGATCCAGTAGAAGAAAATATTTCAACATATTTTAAAAACCAAAAATATGTTGCATTTTCAGTGTTAATTTTACTACTGTTTAAATTTAAGTTGTATATTTTAAAGTATAGAGTCCCTTACTGTAGTTAAAACTTTTAACTGACATTTTTGAAAGCTTTTGTAAATGCCTGTCACAATCTCTTAGATGGACTAAGAATTCCACATGAAGGTTGGCTGATATCATCAGGTACTTGTTGTCAGGTCTGGGCAGTGAAGGAGGTGAGGGCAGGTGTAGGGATGAACAAGAACGGTTTTCTTTTTTTATCAAAGTAAAACGGGTGGAGGACAAAAGAAAGCAGACCGTGAGGGGTCATTCAGGGGGGCTGGCATGGGGAAAGCACTAGAGTACATGCAGAGAATGATGTCAGTGACAGGACTAGGGTGTAGAAGACCAGAAGCACTTGAATACAAAGGACTAACAAAGGAGGACAATGAATGGCAGCCAGAGTGAATCACAGGAGGGCTGGAACCAGAGGTAAGACTAACACCTAACAAGTGTGGCTCATTAGATGGGACGAGCAGGAAGGCAGGGCATGACTCCAGTGATGTGAGTCCACCTTCACTTGGTCCTGTCATATGAAAGGAACTAATGGACGTAGATGTTGCACTAGGAAAGTGGACTTTGTGGCGTCATACTACAGACCCCTTTCAAAATACCCCCATGCTGAATTAAATCATTATGAAATAGCTTTCTATCTCTTTCTCCAGGGGTGCGGGATTCTGTGTCCCACACCCTTCAACCTGAAATCTCTCATGGCACTGATCCCCCTGTACTGCTGGACCTTCCTGAAAACCGGTCCACCATACTGTGAGTAAGATCGAGCTGAGGGCAGATTTTGGCTAGGGTGATGACACAATCCATGTCGAGGAGGACATTTTGATCTAGGATGGGATTAGTAAACCACCATTTCAATTAAAAAGTCCTGAATTACACTTAAGCACTGTGTTCTTGCTGTGTGTTGATTGGTCAGTCTCCTATAATCATGCATGTGTCACTAATGTTAATTTGAAACAGCTGGATGAGTCTTTCAGTTAAGGAAACAAACTATAAGAAGAACTGAACTATTTAGCCAAGCAAAGGAGTCTTTCAGTTTTAAAATAGTTTGTAAAGCCTGAAGTAGCTCAAAGTGTCCTTCCTGACATTATTATCTATATCTACCTGACATATTTGGGCCTTCAAAGACCTACAGAGAATACAACACTTTCCTAGCTTATATCTTTAGACATATTTTGCATAGCTTCACAAGGAGGGAATGTTTAACCTGAAACAAGTGGCAATTTGCAAGGTTAGCTGGGTAATTGATCTTTGGAAGGCATTAGAAAGCCATAAAACCTAAAGCAGAAGCAGATGCATATCAGATGGTCACTGGGTCAAATCCCATGACTGGTGTAGTGACATCACCATTGGGCCCTTGAGTAAGGCCCTTAACCCCAACTGCTCCAGGGACTGCCTGCCCGCCCCTGCTTTTCCGATTGTACATCTTTTTGTATAGAAGTATCTGCTAAATAATTAAACATGCGGTATAAAAATAAAGATCTGAGGATTTAGGTCAAATGCAATATAACCTTATAATCCTTCGAACAAAATCCCATGAATGTTGATTGAACAAGTAAAAAGCTTTTGCTGATTAGCTTTAAAAATGGGGCATATTTCTGAGTGGAATTTTTTAATTTTTTTTTTATTTATATCTTAAGAGTTTGTTATATTTGTAGAGATATTTTTTAAGGAAAAAGGGAATCAAGATGAAGATTAGGAACAGCTACACAAACATTTTGGAGACTGGCATTTGTGGTGCTAAGTAGATGTCTCTCTTTTCATTTTCCAGGCTGGTTCGTGATGCTCCGAACAGATGTAACACTCCCTTTGATGCAGTGGCTCAGATCCGTGGTGAGGCCTTCTTCTTTAAAGGTACATGGCGGGGATAGAATCAATACTAAAATCGGCCAAGCATTCCCTAACTTTCATTAGAGTGTTTCAGATTTTGTCCTTGGGGGTTGGAGGGTGCAGCAAATCCAAATGCTCCTTATCTTAGTGAGTCGCTCCTTTTCATCAGGATGAAGTTTATGCCCATGATCTCAGCTGGGTTTAGTATTTATTAAAAACAATAACACATCCACAAGTGCAAAAACATGCACCTGTCAGACTTCTTGAAAGCAATTTTCAGTTGTTTACTTTTCATACTTCCTGGTTCAGTGGAAGCGCCACATCTTTCTAGAACCCGAAAAATTACAGTTCGCATTGCAAAACGTATTACTGGAGAAGCAGCTTGAAAATGAAAGCATTTCACAGTCATTTCCCTCCCTTTATTCTCTGTTTCTTCTGTACACTCCATGGCTATACACAGCAATTAACCTTATGGGAAGTGACAGGCCTTCATGTCATGTTTCTGCCCTCTGTGATGGTTACTTTGTAACTTCGGATGTTAAAGTCAGAGGCACATATGTGATCCCTTAAATCAAAGCTGACCACTGTACTATTAATTACAGTGACTTACATAATTAAAATTCAATTCTGTTCTGTATTATTTAAGGACAAGAGAATAATTTGAATAAGCACAAAAACGATTCTTTGGTTTTGGTATTTTGTGAATCTCAAAAATGGCATGGTCAGATTTTAGACATGGTTCTCAGACTTGTTTTCTACATTTGCATGTACAAACATTTTCTCACACTAATTTCAAGGAAAATCTGTATTTACCCAATTTGTGCCTGACTTACCTAAAAACTTTCCAGAATGAATGAAACTGTATATAGCAAAATTCACAGGTACTTCAATGCAGTATACTATACTATGATGTGCTCTAATACAGCTCTTAATAATGGGAATGATTATTATAATGTTGTAGAATTATAAGAATATATTTAAAAAACAAAGGAGAAGAATGAAAATTCAAGAACATCCCCAGTGTGTACAAAAGCGTCCACATCCATTACAGCAATAGATGCCTCACAATCATTATCCTCCTGAGTTTCCTTGACGCTGAATTCTATTCCTTTCTATGTTTCCAGAGCCTATCCCACAGACTGGCTTAAGGCCAGAGAAAAAAAAGTTAATTGGATGAAACGGTTGTCACTCAAACTTGGTGTTCCTGCATAAAGTTAATTACAGCGAAATGATCATGGACAAAAATTCCACCTGTCATGAATGCTATGCTAGCAGGGAATCAGAACATATATGTGAAAAAACATGACCGTTATTCATGTCTGTAACAGATCAAGCTTTCAAATGAGGGTAACTACATCACTTCATTTGACGGTTTTGTTAAAACTTCAGGGATGAATGACATAGCAGGAGTCTATAGAAATTGACTTGACTTTTTTTTCTGTGATGAGTGAACAAGCCAATTGAAAGTTTGACAGTAATTTTAATGAGAAAAGGTTTTATCTTGATGCTGTTATAGTTTATGATTTTATGGTGATGAAAGAGTTTGAAGTGCTTACTTTTACATTTTTTTACACATTTATTTAGCTTCTGGTCACTGCACCATAAAAATGATCGCTATCGTAGTTATATTTTTACTTATTACACAAAAAAATGTGGCACATAAAAATGTGGCCCTTTTTACACGTTGTTTAAAGAGTTTGGGGCATGGTGTTGATTTATTGAATGTCGTTTTTCTCTGTTAGTTAAAACCTAGATGCCGGTGTCTACACCACTAGGGAGCAAAATCCACAGTTACATCCCAAAAATATTCATAAGAATGGATGTGGTCATTTCCACCAAAACACTGCATTGAGTTTGTTCATGTAGTTTATCGCACACATACATTACAGTTCAGGAACTTATTTCTACCTGGAAGAATTGGTTCCCTTTGATTTGAATTGAAGAAGAGTTAAGAATACATGTTCTCTCTGGGTCCGCGTTTCCTTGTTCTAGGGATTTATTTCTGGCGTCTGACGAGGGAGAAGCAGTTGGTGTCCCTTCGCCCAGTTCATCTCCACCGGTTCTGGAAGGGCCTGCCTGACAGTCTGGACAGCGTGGATGCTGTGTATGAGAGGCCAGGGGACCACAAGATTGTCTTCTTCAAAGGTACTGCTAAGACTATATGAGATCATTACATTTCTTGTGTTAAACACAGTTTTGCCAGTTCTTTGTTCCCTGTGGTGGGTTTGTGTGAATTTGCTTTCTGATATTGATATCTTACCTTCTGTTAATTGCCTTTTCATAACGAAAGTCCAAAATATGCCGATTCATCCAGAGGCAGTTTTTAGCTGTAGCCGTAGCTGAAGTAAATGTGAAAATAATAACTTATTATGGAAATCACAAGAAGATAAATAGTATCCCACACAGATCAGAGCCAATTCAAAATATGCATTTAAACTGCATTATATTGCATCATCATTGTGATTGTTCTGAAATTAATGAAGTGCGTGTTAGCTTGTTAAGCATGAGAGATGAGTACTTTATTATTACAAATGAGCTGCAGATTTGATGGATGATTCTCCTTTTGTTAATAGCTACCTATAAAAATGACTTTATGCACTCGACAGACATCTGTCTCTATTAATATCTCAATATTCAGCCACTTAAAAAAAAAGCCAATTAATTTGTGTCAATTATTAAGCTAAAAACTAGGCTCTGGATCCCCCTGAATAGGTCAAGCAGTTACAGGAAATTGATGGAGGAATATTAGCCTAAAAACATATATTCTATGAACATTCAACAGAAGAGTAAGGCTGTGCCTCTGTACTAATCGGATGACATATATTTTTTAAAAGAATATTTTTTACATTTTTATTCAAATTTTTAAAGTCATTCATTCCAACAAAAATATCAATATACCTCTAATACACGTTTTTCTGTTATTTTTTTGTTTGACTTGATAGGCAGAAATGGAGCAGTGGACCAGAAATAGCATTTTTATGCTTCAAAACATTTTGTGGTGTTATACAGATTAATTTTATAGTTTTTCAGCTATGAGAATTCCATGTAGATTAGAGGCCATGCGTTGGAAAAGCAGCCTTGTTTCTATGGCTTACAGCTTGTAATTCACATGTCTAACGGTTGGCATTTGTTTCACAGTGATGGGCACAAAGGATTTAACACATTTATGTTGTGAGCAGTACAGTTTTTAGTGTGAACATATGCTTCACACTGTTTAGTTAAATATCCAAGCACAATATTTGCTGCGTTATTAGGCACTAGATGTTTCTTCATATCTACTGTTATTCATCACAAAGACAGCTACAGCTTGCTAGAGCAGGCCTTATGTCGAGTTTTTCCGGGTAATAACTGAGATCCTTCTGAAAAATAAAGATCACCATTTGCACAAGTAGTCATTAGGCCAATTCATACTAAATGCCACTGATTATTGAGTACTTATGAAATTCCTAGATAATAGTTTCAGGTTATTTGCTGACACTGAATGTTTTGCACTGCAGGTTTGTTTATTGATGCTTCTGTCATCTGCTCAGGGTTAAACTACTGGGTCTTCAAGGACAACAACGTGGAGGAGGGCTATCCCCGGCCAATCAGTGACTTTGGCCTACCCACAGAAGGTGTGGATGCCGCCTTTGTCTGGCCACACAATGACAAGACCTACTTCTTCAAGGGTGGCAGATATTGGCGCTATGATGACTACCTGCATCAGATGGACCTTGGCTATCCCAAGGACAGTGTGCTGTGGAAGGGGATCCCAGCACAACTGGATGATGCCATGCGCTGGTCTGATGGTACGTGTGGTCCCCGAAAATCAAAGCATATTAATGTGATAGCGTGTTAGCAATGCCAATAACTGAGGCTTGGTCTGTTTTATTGGCAGGGGCCTCCTACTTCTTTAAGGGGGCGAAGTACTGGCGTGTGCGGGGCAGTGACATGGAGGTGGAGGCCGGCTACCCACAGCTTATCGGCAAAGACTGGCTGCTCTGTGCAGACATGCTGTCAGATTCTCCAGCCCTGGAGGCCAATGACACAATGACCCACTTGCATGGGCAGCACCACGCCAGCCACGCGGGAAGCAATTATGAGGTGTGCTCCTGCACCTCTGACTCAGCCGCCCCACTTTGGCCTCGTGTATCAGTCCCTCCGTTTGGGCTTTTGGTTTCCCTCTGGACACTTCCCGTGGTCCTCGCTGCACCATGACCATGTGACTCTAAGATTAATGACACGCCAACCTGCAGAACCTCTCCTTTGTTCGGCTCACTTTCATTCCCCGTTAGGCGATACAGGCTCACAGCTCACCACCGTCTGCAGTCTGGACACTGGAATAAAAACATTTTTATGACAAGTGTCAGTTGAGGTTTCTTAGTTGGTTAACACTGGTATTACTGATTGAATCCTGCCAGTGTGTGTAGATAAGGGGGTATGTCAAAGCATATGACCCTAAGGCTGTCACAGTTAAGTCCAGGTTAGGCTTAGAATAACATGTATTACTTAATAAGAACTTCTGTCTATTTGCATTAATTAAACAAAGAATTTTGATTATATTACCTGACAAACCAACTTTTTCTGTTCATCTTGGGATAGTGTCTGTATATTTGTGTTTTTTTTGTGTTTGTTGTGCATAGCCTGTCAGCATTCTTAGTTAAGACATAAAAACTGTCTAGTTGTTTCCAATTAACGCGGGCTTAGTTGTGCTGTCTATGACAGGGAAAGTATGTAATATATTCTCACAAAACCTATATAAATACCTGCCAGCGGTGTCACAATGCTTGTTCACCTGGTCCAGGTCAGTAAGAGCATTTGTCATTTTCTGAGAAGTTCACGTTGCTTTTTTATCTTTAACTGTGCTGCATATGAATTTAACGCCATGTACAATTGCTGAAAATACACCGAAGTTGTTCTAAAGGCCTGTTATATGAAATATGTCTATATTTATGAGAAAAGAGATCACAGGTCATGTTTTTCAAATTTCTGTAATATTTTTGAATACAATAAAAGCAATAACCTGGCGTGCCAAGAGTGCAGTGATTTTGAGTCAGAGTGGAATGATGCAGAATTAATACATTTCCAAAGGGCTTGAGAAGATTTTCACTCAGTAATATTGGATTATGTCAGGAAAAAGTAAAACTCAGCTGGAGATAACATGAATTACACATTATAACTATGCATTAAACATGCCACGTAGTTTGTGATGCATATAAAATATGATAAAATATTATGCCTTTATCATAATGAAAGAGATACATACTTTATGAAATATGTGCATAAACCACCCTCATGAGGGGTGTCACGATTCAGCAATAGTGACAACTAGTAAGTAATGACTCAAATGTTCCTATCATTCGAGGAATGGACCTGAATCTGAATCTCTTTTCTTCAGATGCTTTCAGAACTTTACACAGCAGCTACAGCTGAGCTTGAAATAATCAAACTTTGCTTTTTAATGTAGTTTAAAGAAGCTTAAGATGTCAGAGCAAAATCAAAAGTAAATGTTTTATTAAACGCAGCACAATCAAACATTTATATTTCCATATTTTGCTTTTAAGAGGTTGGGCAAAATAGGAAATGTGACATAAGAAATTTGACTGACAGCACGTTTAAAAAAAATGTAAGCGTCAAACCTCTGGCACTCAATTAAGGAAATCAATTAAGATGCCTGCATTGAGAGGCCTAAGGTTCAGGACTTATTCTTATTCTTTGTTCCCCAGTGGCTGTGAGCGGTACTCTGATAGCAGTGAAGCATGACTGGAGCATCAGTTTGCCAAGGTGCCATCACACAAGGACCTTCTGGGGTGCATGAAACAAGCCGCTAACTAGTAAATAAGCAAGCAGTTGGACAGTAGCGTGCACATTTTGTGTAGTGCATTGTTACTAAAATCACAAGGCAAGGCAAGTTTAGTTATATAGCACAATTAATTAAGATCACATTTCAAAGATAAGGAAAAAATAAATAATAAAAATAAATATAATATAATATAATATAAATAAACTAGTTAATAAATAAGCTAAATAAATAGCTAACTGAAAAGAAGTTATATTGTAATGACAGAGTGTGAGTAAACAGATTTAATTTTTTGAAAAGCTGCAGAAAACAGAAATGTTTTAAGCACTGATTTAAATTAACTGACAGTTGCAGCAGACCTTAGGTCTTCAGGAAGCTGGTTCCACAGACAAGGAGCAAAAGGTGAAGTGAGCGCTGCTCCACCCAAGGTGTCACACAAGACACCTTAGAAAAGAATCCTTGTGTATGGGCACATGCAAATAACGAAACAAATTACTGTAACACATTATCTGTGCACAGTCATCTCAGAAGGGGATAAATGGGTTCTTAGCTGCAGAGCACACTGGTCAGTGATGTAAAATAATTTCAGTTGGGGCCTTGCATTGAAAGCACCTTAAAAGTGCTATGCCCAACTTCCTGCCTGTGACTCAGTCTCTTTCCCCCACTTTTAATCTAGACATGCTTCATTGCACTTAATTAAGCACCACACGGACATAACAAGCAAGAACAGGCTGCATCACGGGGGTCCGCCAGTGCCGTGTAAGGGGGAAATTACTCTGCCGATTTCCCATCGTCCCATTTCCTTCTGTTCTTCGCTTCAGTTAATTATTTTAATTAAGCCTGTCTGAAAACAACACGGTTTTGTGTGTAGATCTGGTGTGAGAGTAGGAACTGTTTATTAGTCTATATAGGGAATTTAAAAAAATGAAAAAAGGAAGTTGCTCTGAATTTAAGTCAATAGATAGAAAAGAAAATGAATATTTCTCACCTGACCAACTTATCTCTGCCTACGAAGGACTTAACCTACAATGTACTGTGGAGGATTGTTGCTGCAGCAAGTTTTAATCACTGAAAAAAAAAAACAACAGCATATGTAAGGACTCAAGTAAGGACTCAAGTAACATGATTCCCAACTTCGACAAAATTGATGACTTGAGCTGGACATGAGGGCACATGACTTGACCTGACTTGAAGCTGTTTTGACTCAGCCAAGGAGTGACTTGTTCCCATTCCTGTCAAGAGGGCTGAAGCAAAAACTGAGCATGAGCAGTAGCACTGGCTACAGTTCCTGTTATTCCGGAAGTTTCACCAGCTCACGGTACTGCTGTTATTGAGCTATTGGCCTGCTGTGCACAGACTGGTGCATTTTGGTCCTTTTACAAATAACACATTGTAGGTCAGTGTTTCCCAACTGGTCCCTTGGGGACCCATGGATGGTCCAAGTTTCTGCTCTCTCCCAGATGGTCCGCATTTTTGCTCCCTCCCAGCATCCAGTAAAAATGTGGGCCGTCTGTGGATCCCAGAGGATCAGACTGGAAAATACTGCTCTAGGTCATATATACTTGTCATGCCCTGCCTACCTGGCCCTCCAATTTCTCCCTAACAAGCCATTGCTGTTCTGCGTTTGTCTCAACTCTCATTTCTGCCCTCACGTTGACTCACTCCAGCTGCCTCTCCTTTGCTCTCTTGTTAGCCCTGTATAATGTGCTTCCCAGTTCTGTGTTCCCCAGTTCCATCATTGACGTTTGTAATATGGGGCAGTGGTGGCCTAATGGTTACCTAATGGTCACACCTGTGACCAAAAGGTCACTCATTCAGTTCCCCAGCAAGGTACCACAGAGGTACTCTGAACATGGTACTGTCTCCAAGCACTGCTCCTCCAATGCTGAATTAGCTGCTCACTGCAGCAGCTGCATGTCACATGGGTCAAATGCAAAGGACACATTTCGTTGTTGTGCACCCTATGCTGTGGTGTCTCAACAATGACAGTTAATAACCTTCTCCTGTTGTCCTTGCCCTGGCCTACCTTTTGATGCTCCATGCCCCTGTTTTGTTTCTACTTCTGTTAAGTTTGTATAAATAAGTATCCTCTTGTTTGACCTGACTATTACTCACTGCATCCTCCGTTCCACCACACATTGCAACAAAAGTAGCCTTCAAGACATGGCTGCGAATTTTATTTCCTGGGTAGCCTTTTTGTCTCCAGAAATTTGCTGGCAGATGTGACTGAAAGTATAATTACCCGTGTGTTTTATTCAGATAATACAAATAATCATTATTCCTAAAAAGTATTGAAATTAAAAGATTTTTGACATTCCTGTATGCTTTTCTTTGTTCGACAATGGAAAACAACAAGCAAAAAAAGCCATGAAAATAACTTAATTACTGCTTATTCTATAATGCTATTTTAGATGGTGAGTATTATTGATGCTATTTATTTCTAAGAAATAATTGTCCTGTGGGGGGACTCCATCCATCTGCAATAATGCATCATTCTCTCTCAACCAGACAAAATGTAGCATAGGGCAGTGTTTCCCAGTCCAGTCTTTGGGGACCCACAGACAGTCCACCTATTTGCTCCAGGAAAAGAGCAAAAATTCGCTCTGTCTGGCAAAAAGGAACGTGGGTCCCCCCTCCAATTGGCTCACCACCTGTAGGAGGGGCCATGGGGGTCAGGTGCACTGTGGCAGTGGTCAAAGGCGGGGACCCTGGCGTTCCGATCCTCAGCTCCTCAGTGACCGGGCCACGGGGGTGGATAAGATCCGCCCGGAGTACCTTAAGGCTCTGGATGTTGTAGGGCTGTCTTGGTTGACATGCATCTGCAGCATCGTGTGGACATAGGGGGCAGTGCCTCTGGATTGGCAGACCGGGGTGGTGGTCCCCTTCTTTAAGAAAGGGGATCGGAGGGTGTGTTCCAACTATAGGGGGATCATACTCCTCAGCCTCCCTGGTAAGGTTTATTCGGGGGATCTTGGGAGGAAGGTCCGTCAGATTGTCGAACCTTGGATTCAGGGAGCAATGTGGTTTTCGCCCTGGCCATGGAACAGTGGACCAGCTCTATACTCTCAGCAGGGTCCTGGAGGGTGCATGGGAGTTTGCCCAACCAGTCTACATGT
>JAODKK010000039.1:7410203-7421633 GCA_026774405.1 Petrocephalus microphthalmus
AAATATATAGCATGCAGTCATATTACATTCATAAAAATGAATCATGGTCAATACTTATAATTTTTACTTTTGTCCTATTGGCTTTAAACAGCAAACAAATTTTGCCTTTTGGCTATTTTTCATTGATTTCAAATTTATATTTTTTAATTTACTTAATTTTTTTCAACTAAGCACATACTTAGTTGAAACTCAATGTTTTTGTTGCTTGCTTGCTTTGAATAATTGAGTAATAAATTGTGATTACTGTATCGTCCCTATTACCATGTTTTTGCATACCTTTTTGTTGAGTGAAACTTAAGCACACTGTCACATTTTACTGACCTGTATTTTAACCAGCAGACCGACAGATTCATAAAAAACTGGTGTTTTATTCTTCCTACTCTGGATAATAAGGTCTAAGGAGCTGAGGGAAAAGGATTGCTGGTATGACATTTTAACAAGAAGCAAAGAAAAATAATCATTTACCATCATCTTAGTACCAAAATGCTCCAAGTAATAATAAAATTTTCATCTAGACTGAGCATAGGACTGCCAGGCGTACAGCACACATGCATGTACATACATTCCTACACACTTTCATGGAGAATGTTATTTGGAACACCACCATAATACTGAGTAGGGTCTCCCTTTACTCTCAAAACATCTTCAGCTTTTCGTGACATGGATTCCACAAGATGTTTGAAACATTCCTTTGAGATTCTGCTCCCCGCTAATATGACTGCACATCTATGCTGCACATCTCTCGTTGTCCAAGTGAAAGTTGATAAGAAAAATTATTACTTGACTTAAAGTCCTGTAATATTTGCTTTTAAAAATAAGTATTCAAATGTACAATTTCTTTCTAATGTGGTATTGAAATGTTTTCTTTATTTTTCTTAGCATTTATGTGGGCTTAGATGAACTTGTGAACTTTCTGCAAAAGTCAAATATGAAAACATGTTATGACCTAGTCTAGCACTGACCCATGCCTAGATGGGAGAAACAATGCAGCAGAAAGGAAACTGGAAAAAACATTGAATATTAAAGTATTATATTGAGCAGAACATAGCGGGAGTTACCAAGGCCAAAGTAGCAAAGAAAAGAAAGACTAAGTGAAACAGAAATATCAGTCGAGGACAGATCATGCACACGCTTTTCTATGAAAGTGACCTTCATAACCTTCTGTTGTGGAACCTAGAGCTAGCTTCTCTCTCACGTGTTTTGGGAAGGACTCACACCGGGTGCTCACACGTGTTATGACCTTTGCTTGTATCAGTTGGGGCCATATCAGTTATCACCATGTGATGACAATCTCTGTGTGTACGCTTCATGGTGTTGTTATTTTTCTGGGATTAGTTAGCTGTTTACACAGTGTTTGTTGTTTATGGAGGACCCCAGAACTCTCTGAAATGCTCTAGGACAGTGTTTTTCAGACTTCTTTTTCCTGGGGCCCAGCCATGTCAGGCTTTGGTGCTGAAAAGCCCTGCATAGGCCTACGCCCACAACGCCTACCTCCCCGTGCGCCTGGATAGATAGATATTATTATTATTATTATTATTATAGCACTACAACTACTAATATTATTACTATCTGTATTAGTATTATTAAGGCTTATGCCTAGTTTGGCAGATGGTTTCAGGGGGATCTATCTATCACTAGAAATAAAGCCGAATTTAATGTAAGAGGTGTCGTAATTTCAAGTGCATCGTGTAAGTCTCCATAGTTACATGGTTGCTTCGCAAAGAAAGAGTTAAGACTTGCTTGCTTTGAATGCACCATGATTTATTGATGGCTCTCGTAATGCGTGTGTGTGCGAATGAATGGTTTGGAGTGAATGTGACAAAGGGGGCAAACTCTCGCGGGCGGGGATGCTTAACATTCTAGAGCAGGGGTGCCCACACTTTTTTAGGCTTGCAAGCTACTTTTAAAATGACCAGGTCAAAATTATCTACCTACATTAAGAAGAACATAAGAAATATACAAACGAGAGGAGGCCATTCGGCCCAACAAGCTCGTTTGGGGAGAACTCAAGTAATAGCTCAGAGTTGTTAAAATCTCATCTAGCTCTGATTTAAAGGAACCCAAGGATTTAGCTTGCACTGCACTAACAGGAAGACTATTCCATACTCCAACAATATGTTGCGTAAAGAAGTGCTTCCTCAAATCTAGTTTAAAATTTTCTCCCGCTATTTTCTACCTATGGCCACGAGTTCTTGTGTTTGAACTAATGCTGAAGTAACTATTTGGTTGAACAGCATCCAAACCTGTTAGAATCTTATAGACCTGGATCATGTCCCCCCTCAGTCTCCTTTGCTTGAGGCTGAACAGATTCCTAAACAGGAATTTTAGAACAGGATCCTAAAATTGAACCCTGCGGTACCCAACTATGAACGCAGGCCCATAGACATTGTGCCTCTTATAACAGCCATTTGGTTCCTGTCTGTTAACCAGTTTTCAATCCAGGTTGCAAGTTCCTAGAATGCCGGCGGCTTTGAGTTTAAGCAGGAGCCATTTGTGGGGTACAACATCAAAGGCCATCTGGAAATCTAAGTAGATCACATCGTAGGCCTTTTTGTGATCAATTTGTGATCAGCACTCCAGTAGATTGGTTAAACAGGATCTACCTCTCCTAAATCCATGCTGGCTATCCCTCAAAACATTATTAGATTCCAGGTAATCTACCATTTTTGCTTGGATTATGGCTTACAGTACATTACTTTTCCAGTTATACAAGTTAGACTGATTGGCAAATAGGTTTACAGATTACTTCTATCCCCTTTTTTGAATATGGGCATTATGTTAGCATGTTTCCAATCATAAGGTACCACACCTTCAGATAAGGATTTCTAAAACAGTAAAGTTAAAGTTCGGCAAATAATATCCCTTATCTCTTTTAAAACCATAGGTAAGATGCCTTCAGGGCCCTGCGATTTATTTATTTTGAGCTTAGCTAGGCTTTGTAATACATCAGCTTCAGTTATATATATATTAGTCATAGATGATGCTAAATACAGGGGGCTAAATACATGAATTTCAAAAATTCATCACAAAGGCAATTGATGAGATATTTTCATCAGATTTGTTCTATGTACTCAGTGGTTGTCAAAGTTTTTCATTACATTGCTTTTCAGGTATCCTGTTGATGAATGAAGTACTGTTAAATGAACCCCCCCCATGTGAAAACCCCCATGTGACTAGGGAACTTCAGTGAGATACTCAAAAGGTGAATGTGTGGTGTAGGATCATGTGCAATCGAATCATTGGTCTATTTTTTTTCTACAAGACATCACTTACTGCAAATGTTTACCTTGACCTTTTGACTGAATACATGGCACCACAACTATATGACCTTCAACCAACCATCATTTTCCAGCAAGATGGTGCACCACCACATTGGGGACTGCATGTTCATGGGTTCCTAAATGAAACATTTCCAGACCGGTGGATTGGAAGGGGTGGCCCAATTCCCCGGCCACCTCGTTCACCAGATATCACTCCCCTCTTTTTTCTGTGGGGTTACGTTAAAGATATCATGTATCGAACACTAATCTAAAGCAGAGTATCATTGATGCCATTGCCAGCATTGATGAGGGTATGCTACAGTGAACATGGCAAGAAATCGAGTACTGTCTTGATGTGCTCTGTGCAACTAATGGTGCCCATATAGAGGTGTATTAAATGAGGCAAAAAAAACGTGTATATATACGTCTCATTTTGTAATAATTCCCACATATCTGTCTTTTCATTTGAAATTGTAAAGAGACTTTATGGACACCCTGTATATATTCTGACTGAATTCTGACTGGTGCAGAAGCAAGGCTCTGTGGACCGGCAGTAACCTCGTCATGGACTGGCGCCGGTCTGTGGCCCATTGTTTGAGAATCCAGGCTCTAGGGGTGCCACACCACCTGGTCAAAGGAATTCTGGCTGTGACAGATAGGTTTCAAAACACAATGCATTGCAGCCTGCTTTATATGGGACTGTGTAGCTGCAGACCAATCAGAGTGCCTATGCTGACCACTGTTGACACACTGAAAGCGCCTACAATGTGCACGTCAGTGACAAACTAGACTGGAAGACAAGCCAGTAGAGGCAGTGTGATGCTCTGAGCAATGTTCTGCTGGGAAACCTTGGATCCAGGCATTTATGTGGATGTTACTTTGACACATACCATCCATCTAAGCATTGTTGCAGACTAATTACACCAATTCAAGGTAACAGTTTTCCCTGTTGGCAGTGACCTCTGTCAGCAGGATTGTGCTAGTGCGCTCTAAAATACTGCAAAAGTTGTTCAGGAATGGTTGGAGGAACATGGAAAAAGTGTTCAAGTTGGTTGACTTGGCCTTAAAATTCCCCAGATCTCAATCTGATTGAGCATCTGTGGGATGTGCTCGGCAAACTAATTGGATCCATGGAAGTCCCACCTCACAACTTCTGCTGCTAATGTCTCAGTGCCAGATACCATAGGACACCTACAGAGGTCTTGTGGAGTCCATTCCTTGAAGGGTCAGAGTTGTTTTGGTGGCATGAGGAAGACCTACACAAGAAAACCACATTAGGTAAGTGGTTTTATTGATTTGCCTGATGGGTGTATGTGTGTGTATGTGAAGAGGAACATTCCAGTATACCTATAAACCTTCTTGTGCAAATGAAAAAAAATGCATCACTTCATTTCAAAAGTCGTACAGAAGCTTAGCGCTCAAAGCATAGTTATTGACTTTAAGGCACACAAAGGAATAGCCTTGGGGTATCCAGTAGTGGTATATGAAAATTTTTACCTTTTCAGGTTATCTGAGCTATAGCAAGGGCATAGGTTTAGTTTCGACCTTTGGTAGGGACTAAATTAGCCCCAAACCCCCACCCCCCTAAGCACACACAGTACTCACGCGATATTGTTAGGGACATGTCCCTACTGCCCATACCCAAATCGATGCCATGGAACTGTGGCTTTCAGCAGCTGTTCAACAGAATCTACAAAAATGCATTCAAATGGTTCCTGTTACTAGAACTGGTCCCAGGCATGGCGGTGGAACGCTTTGGCAGGGGGTCTCCACCAACCTGGCAGGTATAATAAAAATACTGGGTTACGTTCATAGCGATAGCAGGCTGAGCTAAATGAGATTAACCCAGAACCACTGCTTTAAAATACATTGGTATTTCTATCACCTGGAAGGCTGCATTCCACTCAGATGAAGCTGGAGAAGTCGAGTACCTTGTTAACCCTTTGTCAATAACAAGCTACTTTTCAAGGTCAGACTTGTCTATGGCTGACTCAAGGCAATACTTCAAAGGCGGATCAAAATTTTATTGAGTTTAAACTAGATGTTCTCTTGCTATAGATTTCCCCAGAGCTGAAAGACACAGAAACAAAGCTCCTTGCAGCCTTAAACATTTTCAGTGGCTGCTCCTGGAGGAGGAAGAGAACCACCGTAATTGCGCATAAATGAATCTGACAGGTTAGGAACATCCATGAACTTACGTGCCTGTGCATAGTTTAACACAAAGAGGACAAGAAAGTGAAGTCACAAACGACATCAAGGGCTATAGAAAGATTTCTATATAACCTCAGGCAAGAGAAACATTTTAACATCCAATATCACTCAATTTCAAGTAAGAATATAACGCCAGTAACTGGTATTTGGGAGAGAACAGTGACTTGAGAACAATCCCAAACAAATCATCATTTTGAAGGTAAACATAGTGTAATCCACAACCAGTTCAGTGCTTTGTAATAACACATCACTACTATAATAGGATGTGATAGAAAAGGGCAAGATAATTTCAAATTTAAATGAATGAACACAAATTATGAGCATTAATGCATTTAGTTCATGCTTTTACTGAAAGAATTGAGAAAGCATGGTCAACCTGTCCCTGGAGCAGTTGGGGTTGGTGACCAAAAGCAAAATCACTCTGTCGACCAAAAGATGTGTACTGGCTACTTTCAGACCATGGGCATAGTACAAACCACTGAGCCACACAGCAGCTCCAGTGGCAGGTACATGTAAGGTTCTGATTGTGTACACCTTCATAGCAGTGGCGTGCATTCATGCATTTTTATGTATGACAGCCCATAATCAGGTGACCCTTCCTATGGCAGTAAATACATTGTTGAGTCTCAGTGGTGAACTATAAGACACTAACAACATGTTTTATGAGACATGAACATTTATGGATTAGAACAAATTAACCACTTAGGGTGGCATCATACTTAAACTTTTAATCTGATACGTCACTAGCTGCTCACAATTTGTCAAAGAACACTTTTTTGGGGAAAGCATTACATTTACATGTCATTCAGCAGATTATTATTCCCAAGCAACAATTAAGAAAGCAATGTCAGACATCCTCTGACACTGGAGCAATTGGGGTTAAGGTCCTTGTTCAAGGGCCCAGTGGTGAAATCACTGTGCCATACACAGGATTTTACATGCATTTAGCTAGTGGACTTTAAAAATTTCCTGAAGTTTAGCCTCAGGCATCAACTCAGAAGCCCTTAGAACTGTGGGTTTTATGACTGCATAATGCAAACTTTGCTTCAAGGTGAATGCCAAACGAACTGCCTGAGCCCTATCCACTAGTTTGCATTGCAATAGTAGAGACCCGTTCAGCTTTGTTGCAATGCACTTCAAAACACGGAAATAAGAATCAGCATCATTTTCCCTGAACCCAGGCAATTAACCAATGTGATGACTCATGTCCAAATTAGCACTATGTACTTTTTAAGAGCCTGTTGGAACTGGGGAAGTACAAAACCTCACAAATTGACACAAGAGGGCTGACCAGCCCAGAGGAGCAACCAAAACTAGTACCAGGCCCAGATACAGGAGACATGGTCCGAAGCTGAGGCCTGCCTCGAATGGGATTGAATGCAGGAGGGGAACTGATTGAAACAGATGCACAGCCGGGAGGAAATGGAGGGAGACATGGCCCCATTTTGCTAATAAATGATTTAGATATATGCAACAAGATATAGCTGGGGATTACTTGGCTATGCAATGGTGGTATAATATAAAAAAACAGGCAGAAAATGTAATGTGAACATGAGGGCGATTATTGAGCACGTCATGGGGATAATGGTGGACTATCTAAGGGTGAAAAAACTGATTATATTGCTACCAAAAGCTGTGAAATCAAGGCCTTCAGATGTACACTATGTTATGAGCTTCTCCTATAATACTTGCTATGGGGGGTATTTATGTGTATTCTTCGTACATAGATGAAAACATCCAAGATCAAAGGACTTATCCCAGATCATCTAATTGTGGGTACAGTTATCCATCTTTTTCAGTTTTTCATAGCCACGAGAGAATTGGATTAGCCAAGATGGATTAAATCTACCAAGACAATTGAGTACTTCCAAAGACACTGACTAGGCTGTATATATCAACACACAAAACCAGGATTGGAAAGTCTGGGATTGGCTGTCTAAAATGGCAAAAGTGAGGGCGCGATTCTTCCGGAGCCTGAAGAATTATATATTTTTTATCCTGTGCACACAATATAATTACATGTTAATGTTTTACATATTAATATAATAGAGAGCTCATCCTCAGAGCCCCTGGCTGGATGCCACAGAGGTCTGTTTATTTCAGGTAAAGGAAGGTAACCACATATACTCACGCTGTGTGTCATGAGTGTGCTGTCACAGACCTTTCCTGTGGTGGCAGCAGCTGGTGGGAATGTCTTCGTCAAACAATGGAATGGGGACCCATGTGATGTGTTGCATGAGGACACATTATCTGACGACTCTTATGGAGAAGATGACTTTGGTGAGTTTGCCTCCAAATATACAGAGCTAGTAAGCTGCCAATAAATATTATTCCCTCTCGATCAAAGTGGTAACTGTCAATGAGCGATTCGTCCTAATATGTTAAAGTATCTTCACGATCATGCAATATATGCTCAGTGTGGAATGCTGCTCTTAATTCCAGAATACTATATACATAAATGTAACCTTTCCTGTACACTTTACTGTGAGTGAAATAACTACATAGGCTGTATGCCACTTTGTAATGATCTGTACAAGTCTTTTATTTCATCTAAGGATGAAAGTCCGATGTTGATGGACTTTATTGGTTGCCTTCTACCATATTTCTTTCATCATATTTTTTGTTATTTGCCCCAATATTAAATTGTTTGTGTTTGTACTGTAATATACAAAAATAGCCCCCAAATTATTATCTGCATTATGAAAGCTTCACAATTCAAGTTTTTGGAAAGGACTCAGTAGAGTGCCCATGACAAACCACACAGAGATATACATTCAGCAGACATTTTGACCTGAAGTGACATGTAATTGAAAATTCAGCAGGTCTAGCCAGGTCCTGGAGCAATTGCAGTTTAGAGCCTTGCTCAAGGGCCCAGTGATGAAATCACACCACCAGCTGTGGGATTTAAGCTAGTCACTTTCCTGTCTCATTCACCGCATTGTAACCCACTGAGCCACAAAACCAGCCTCCTTAGTGTCCAGAGTTTCTGGCCTTAAATTTGAGCCATTTTGGTATAATTTTTTTTTCAAGAATTCAATATGACCAGGATAAATACATTAAAAGCTTTGAACTTTCCGTAATATCGATTCAGTTATGTAAAGGTGGAATTAGGACACATCCTGGTTGGTTATGAAAAAGTAAGAACTCCTCACCAGCATTTAGAATTTAGCATCCAGTCAGAGTTCATGCTTATTAGTTTCATTGGTTGAAAGAAGGCAAAGGGAGTTTCACATGCCAGGTGACTCAGCACCCGCTCACACCCCCCATTTGCGTGCCAGCACACAGCCACAGATACCGCTTAACAGAACAGAAAGGTCTGCTCATACATTATCGGGAGCAGTAACACACATTATGATTTATGAGTCCTGTCAATTTGCATGACACCAAGCTCAGGATCCTGCGAGTTCATGTACCTCGTGGTCCTTCACGCAGTGTGTCAGATCAGGCTATTAGTCAGATGTGTTTGGACAGCGACATGGGGGGGGGGGGGGTGTCAACACGATTTCTCATAGGCCTGCTGTTCTTCAAGAGGAAAATGAATCACTCCAGGACACAAACTGTAACACTCTGCTAAAGCGACGTAGGGTAAAAGCCATGGGGACACATCTAATAAACGTTTATTAATGGCAGTGTATCACTACTTGTCTGTCCGTTGGCACACGTGCAGGCTGATAAGCGCAGATGAAATTTGCTGTGTTCTGTCTGTAACCAAATATTACCCGATGTGACTGACACCGGTGGATCGGGACGCCCACATTTTCCTCAGGAGACTTCACTCTGAGCTCACTGCTGACTTCCGCCTTCTGGGTTGGTACCTCGATTGGCAACATGTTTCTGGAGGGCCAGCGCTGCCGCCCTGGTGACTAGTAACAAAATGCAACCACGGCAAACAGCATGTAATGTTTGTTCTGCAAATGTATGCTAATGCATTGTTGAGCCAGACATTAATGATCCACTACTTATTTGTTATCGAAATTAATTGCTGCAGGGACCAGTAATGGTCGATCTCTCACACAGTAAATCCTCAACATATATAACACAAAGGCTTTCATCATGTCTACGATGATTCCTGCTTGTTTCTTTACTGAAAATGTTGTTTCCTGTTCAATAAAATATTTAGCATATCACCCCAGCCCCTGCTTACAGCCCCAGGGTATCACTGAAATCCTAAAAATGGACTGCACAGAAAAGTAGCCAAGAATTCCTGCTGTATTGTGTTGTGTATTGTCTACAGAGGGGAATATATTCAGAATAAAGAATAAATAAACAAATACACTTATTAATAAATAATATTTCCATGCACACATGCCTACCTCTCAATGTTTCATCATTGCTGGTTTATGGTGAGCCTTGAGCCTGTGCAATAAAGCACACAGTATGAGGCAGGGACATAGGGGAACAGTATGGCTGTGCATTATGGGACACACAGAAGACACCAATTCACTGAAACAACCATGGAGACCACACTAAGACGCACTAAGAGTGTAAAATAATGGACACAACTGAGGTCCAGAGGGAAAGAAACAGCACCATATGCACCATTAAATATTCATGTCTCTTTTTTTATATCAGAACTGTCTCAAAGTTCAATTGTGGTTCAGAGCACCTCATCATTCCTCAATATATCCCTGGAATCAGTGGGTAGTCTGCACCCTGCCTCAGTACAAATACCCGTAGGAGGAGGTATCTTTGCTCATTACTGGGAGGTTTCATATGGATCTGTGGCTTTGCCTTGACTTCTCTTTGGGAATCCAAGGTTGATTTTTGGATTAATGGAGGGGTCAAAGTGGCGGAAGACATCCTTAGCCCAAAGACTGAATCTGTCTATGGATCACCATATTAAATTCTCTCTCTCTGAAGTTATGATCGTATCACTATGAAGCTTTTGAGAAACGTGGCCTGGGACTTGAACTGTTGTGATGTATGAGATTCTTAAACTATAAGCATGGTTATTAAAACATCAGAGCTAAACACATCATCTTGGGCTCATTCAGATTCGTTTGGGACTTCAGCCCCGAATGCCCCGGGCTCCCGATGCATTTCATATAATTGTCACACAGCGTTTAGCACAAAAATATTCAGGTCACTGAAAATAACACTCAGTTGCTGCACTGGCATGTACTATAGAGTAACCATGTAGCAGAGACTAATCCAACTCCTTGTTTCCCTTCTTTACACAGATTTTCCAGCCACATTGTAAGTAGCACTTGGATGTGATGGCAATGTAACCATGGACCATATCCACCAGTCCTGCAGAAACAGCACCACCTACATCAAGCTACCATCATGCATAGCTAGGATCCTATGGAGCCATTATACTACAGGGCTTGCCAATGAACTAGCTGAGCCTTTACTTTTGTGAAGTGAGAGTTTAGTGCTGTTGTAAAAACTAGACTATGATTGTTGTACTTAAACTTCATAGTTGCGTGGCAAGCTTTCCTCAAGGTAAATTCATCACCAACATGTTTAAGTTAGAGAGCACACCTCAACACACTGGTCATGCTTTGTTTTGGCAGTGCTAGTTTTTAGGGGTGAATCAACAAACAAATCAACAAAAAAATATAATTACCATCCATTAGTACAGAGCAGGGGTCCTCAACCACTGACGAAAAAATTGCCTAACCGGGGTGGGGGGGGTCAATCGCGTGGTTGAGATTCAGATGGGTTTGGTCCAGATGCAATCTACTTTTATACTGTAGACTACAGTATATCATTTTCATTTTTTTCCTTGAAAAAAAGAAAACAAGGTTTAATAATATTTAGACAATGAGCAGTGATATTGTGGAATCTCGTATTATACAACTGAAAGAGCATCAAATGTGTTGCAAAGTAATGTTGGGTGATAAGGCATGACTGTTTAAAACCTGTGCATTTGAGGTATCACGACTTTATGGCAGCTTCTCTTAATAGTGGTGTTTCTGCGAGCCTTTGAAGCTGAACGCAACATACTGGTTTTTTT
>JAODKK010000039.1:7441341-7453302 GCA_026774405.1 Petrocephalus microphthalmus
GACGGGGCTCAGTGGCTGGTGGGGGGGGGGGGGCGTAAAAGCGGCAGCCCCGCAGATGGCGAGGGACCCACCAGTCTTTGGGGCCTGTCCAATGGCCACCTGGATCCCTGCCACTGTCACTCCGGCCGTGGACACCACCGCCGGCACCGACACCACCGAGGGCTTGGTCAGGGTCACCTGGGCCGTCTGGGCCGCCTGGCCCGTGTTGGGCACCCGTGCCTCCAGAGAGAGCAGCACACCGGCGTGAGCGTCTAGTTAGCTCACCCGACCCAAACACTCACGGCGACGAGCCCAACTCACCAGCCGTGTCACCTGCACCGTAGTGCCAGCCAGCACCGCCCCGGTCCTGGGGGAGGCCACGGCAGCCAGCTGCGCGCCGGGCTGCGCCGCCTGTGCAGATGCTTGCGTCTGCCCTGCCTGCTGACCCTGCTGCTGGGCAGCTGCAGCTACAGCTGCCGCAGTCACCTGCTGCTGCTGCTGCTGCTGGGCAATCTGCAGCTTGTGCTTCTGTAGCTTCAGCATCTCCTGGGTGGATGGGGGTGGGGGGTGAGTACAGCGCTGGCCTGCTAACCATGCACTCAGAGATAAAACCCTACACCTACAGACTGAGGACAGGCCATAATATAACGGAATATTTAAGACTGGATAATGCCCGACATGCAAACGCAGTGTTTCTCAAACGTTACGTCCGTGAGCACAGTGGGACTGGCTGCGCCCAACACAATAGCACGGCCCACAGAGCCATGCTGTAACCTCGCTGTAACGGTGGCCTCGATATTTTCTGGGGACAGTGGTTACCTGCTGCTGCTGGGGTTTGGTCACAGACTTCATCTGGGGGGACGAGGCCGTCTGCTGAAGCTGCTGCTGCTGCCGGAGCATCTGCAGGTGTTGGGCCGACGTGATCTGCTTCCCCGGCGGCAGCTGCATGCCGGGGCCTGCGACGGCACATGCAGACATGCGGGTATGACGGTGACCGCGGCGCCAAGGGGGAGGTGACGGCCAGCGGCCTCGGCGCGCTCCTTACCCGGCGCCACCTGCGTGACCAGCGAGCGGGTCGGCGTCGGCACCGGGCTCAGGCTGGTAGAGACGACGGCGGAGGCGCTGACGGGGGTGACCGCCCGGATACCCTGGCCGGTGGCGATGGTGACCACTTCAGCGGAAGCGGCAGGGGCCACCACTGCCCGCGGCTGGGCGTGGGCCACCTGCGACCCCGCGGTCCCAGCCGGCTGAGGGGAGACGCGTGCCTTTGTTAGGCTTACGTAAGCAACATGCCAAATGCATCATGTTCTTTATGGGTAGGCAGTAAGAAGTTTTTACTTCATTATGCTTGTTTTCAGACATTTCTCAAGAGTTTTATTGGATGGAGTTTGGCATGTGTGCTCAGTTTGGAACAGTGTGCGAAATAAGATAAGCTGAGCCATAATCCAAAGAATACCCCGGCAGGTAATTAATGCAGGTCCAATTATAGTGTTTATTTCCCAGCAGTTACGTTCATTACTAATAATTGCATAATGACTGGGCAGCACAGTCATTAGCACTGTAGTCTCACACCCACAGGGCCGACTGATAGATTCCTGAATCCCCCCCTTAGTATTTGATTCAATGTCTAAGTGCATGTTTCTGATTCTAGGATCCCTCAACCCCCCGAAGGTCATTATAAACAAACTCCTGGGTCATAACTGCAGTAAGCACAACAGCAGCATGTAGGTGTATCTGTGCCTACGCTCACCACCATGGTGCCAGGGATGATTGGAGAGGCAAGCCGCTTGCCGGTCTGGTACGAGCCAGACATGGTGTTCACTATCACGTTCCCACCCACGGTGGCTGCAGGAGACACAAACAAATATAGCATGAGTGTTCTTCCGGAAAGCGGGCAGTGAGGGCTTGCCACGAGGTGGGGGGTGGGGAGGGGTGGATGGATGGACGGTGCCCCGCCTACCGGTTTGAATGGTGCTCCCGGCTGTGGCGGTCTTTATGGCTCCCGCCTTAAAAGGAGAAAAAGGAATGGGAACGTGTCAGACGTGTTCTGGCTTTGACGGGTACCATCAGAGTTGCTATAATGACATGCCATTCTGGGATAGGAGGTTCCTCTGACGAGATGTGTCAGAAAAGGAGAACTCGGCACCTTTCCCATGGCCTCACTGTACCTTTATAAAAGGCAGAGTACTGCTTTTGGATATATACCACATTATTAAAGACAATCGTGTATCACTGCAACAAGCTTGCCAAGGATTACACACACAGTCCATGTATTCATATCATTATCATTATGGGGACTCTCCATTCATTTCTACAGACATAACCCTAATTACAAGTATGACAACCTTAACCTTGCCCATAATATAATACACACATGCACACACTCTAAGGCCTCACCAAGACGGCGGTGTTGGGGACGGCGGCAGTTCCGGCTACAGCCTGGGCCTGGGGAACACCCTGGGGGGCTGGCTGACCGGCGGTAGGGGTCTGGGGCTGGGCCACCGCGGGCTGGGCCTGGGGAGCCCCGGGCTGCTGCGGGGGCTGCGCGGGCTGCGGCTGCTGTGGCTGCTGCTGCTGCTGGGCAAGCTGCTGGGCTCTGTGCTGCTCGGCCTGGGCCTGTAAGGCAGCCGAACGGCAGGGGTGACGCATTAGCGGTTAGCCCCAGCGGCGTCCGTCACGGGAGTGGCGGCTTAGTGACGGCCATGTGCCGCATGTCATTTCACAGGGAGCCCACCTTCTTCTCTTTGGCTATTCTTTCGGCACGCTGGGAAGCCACCTGGATGGGGGGGAGGGGCTTGTCGTAGCTGATCCCGCTGAGGGAGAGACCAAAGGAGGGGAGAGTGAGAACAGGGCCCACGGGTCATTCATGGTCGATATTACATATTCTCTTTGGGGGGGTGACTCACCTCTCAGCCAGCACTGAGGCGTGCTTTGGGTTCTTCTGGAATGGGTTCATGCCCAACCTGCCAGACGTAGCAGAAAAGTACCAGTGAAAACAGGCGTCTCAGCAGCTGATGGCAGCAGTGCCCTCAGAGCTGTGTGCAACGCCCCCCCCCCAAACATTAGGGTAGCATGTGAGCGCAGGGGACTCAGGCGGGTTGGGGGGAATGGAGGACTTACAGGGGTTTAATGGGAGGGCTTCTCCTGCTGGCAATGAGCTTCATCAGCTCAAAGCGGCTATTGTACAGCTGGACGTGGGTGGCGTTGTCGTCCTGCGTGTAGATCTGACACGTACGGAGCGGGCGGCTGTTCTTGGACTGTAGGGCAAGGAGACCGTCAGGTCAGCAAGGTATCGGTAACAGAAAAGAAAGAAGGCTGCCCACGATGGGATCAGAGGGACAGACCTTGTAAATACTCTTGGTTTTCTTCTTGGGATTCGCTTCATACACCAACTGCAAAGTGGTTAAAAAAATATAATGGTAAGTTTATGTCCATCACAAACGCCAACCAATATTGACTTTATAGTATCACATCAAATATGAACCACAAGGGCAATTCTAGGGTTTCATCCTTAGGAGAAATTCATCCAGCAAGGTGGATACTTTCAAGCTGAAGAAATACAGGACTAAAAATGTTTCAGAGTGACTGAGACAAAAGCAGGCTCCCTAAACGGGGCATAGAGACGCCCATCGGCACGCAGGTGAATGGAAACGCATTTTAAGGCCGGGCCGCGGTCACCTTGCCCTCCTCCCGGGGGATGATGACGTTCTCGTAGCGGTTACGGCACTGCTTTGGCGAGCGGTAAATGCGGCTGCAGGAGTTGACCACGTCGCTGACCAGGTCCCAGTTGGGAGTGTGGGCCGGGGACATGATGGTGAGGTTCAGAGGGAGCTCCAGCAGCTGCTTCACGGCCTGGAGGGGGCGACAGAGTTCACGCTCAGAGATTCTCACAATACCCAAAACGTGGAATTCCAATAAGCCACAGTCGTGGTTCTCCACTCTGTCCAAATCATTCTTAATGCATCTGTTATTAAGTGTAGTAAAAGAACTACTTGATAATTTGGTCATTTTAACTGTGTGTGTGTGTGTGTGTGTGTGTGTGTGTGCTGGTGCGCGTGCCTGTAACAGGGCCCAGTCCTCGCTGATCAGCCACTCAGGGTTATCCTGGCCGGCCTCCATGGCAGGTTTGCTCAGCGTGGGCAGAGGCTTGGCGAAGGGCGCCTGTTGCTTCAGGGAGAAGTTCTTCTTCTGCTCCTTGCCCTCGCGGCGCACCTTCAGCATGCTGGGCTTATCGAAGAGCGACCGCGGCGGGATCACCGTCTCCCCATGGCCCTTCTTCTTCTTGCGGCCCACCACTGCACATGCAGAAAGACACGCTTAGAAACAGACGTGCATGCAAACACAAAACCCGCCTCATGACTTAAACCATTAAAATATGTGCTGCGGTTTTCACTGCATCAAACACACGATTTAAAAATATATATATATTTACATGCATTTGTTGAGGAAGGCAGGCAACTACAACTATAAAACCAGGACCAAACCCATATTGAAGCCCATATAATCTTTCAATAATTCCAAGATGCAGAAAAACTCATCTAGCTAGGCAATCTTTCAAACAGCTGTTACTTCACAATTAAAAGTAATTTGGTGAAATCCCAGTCGGATTATCACTGTGCAGTTTGTCCAGTGAAAACCCGGATGCCAGGAGGAGCCAAGCTATGTACGTCAGGACAGAAAATAGACGAGAACGCGCGCTGTGCGTGACGCACCAGAGGAGTCCATCTTCAGTCTCTTGTGCTCCTTACGGACGTAGACGGGCGGGAGCTTGGACTCGGGCATGGGTGCCATGTCATACATCAGGCAGATCACCGAGTCGATATAGATATCATTATCGTCCTGTGGGGGTGTAGGGGGCGTCCACAGCTGCATCACGGGAAAGGAACAGGAGGGTCAGGGCAGTACACCCGGGGGTGTGTCAGCAAAGCGCGATGTGCAAAAACGATGGAACAGACAAAGGGCAGCAGCTTACCGGCATGATTTCAGTCTGTCCGTCTTCGCCATCAAAGACATATTCCTGTGAAGCACAGTATTGACAGTGCTGTTAACGTACAGCTCATGCAAGGGTCACCATAACAATATTAAATAAATGCAGCCATATGGTCAACAAAACCCAGAGTATGCATACCATGTTGTAGGCATCTTCTCTCGTGTATGTAAAGAGATCCTCCTCTTCCTCAAGAACCATCAGCTCTTCCTCCTCTGCCTTAAGCTTCTGCAAATGCTGAAGCTCCCAGCCTTTCTTGGTTGAATTGACTTGCTCCTGCAATTCACACAAAGACATTAAAAAATATGAAAAAATTAGGCCAGCCATATGGCGGGGGTCATACATTAATGGTCTTCCCTTGATAGTGACATTTATAATGTCTTTAACAAGATATTTTAAATGTTAAATAAGCCAAACTGCTTTTGTAGACTTCACCATTCCAATACAACAATGTTTGTCAGATGCGAGTGAGGGGGTGATTCGCAGTGCGGTATGAGATGCCAGCACTCAGAGGTGCAGCTGACCTTCCTCCATCCTTACCAAGACGGCTCGCTCCTCATCCTCGCTGATATGCAGGCACTCCAGGTACTGCAGAGCGTATTTTTCAATTGGCGTCAGCTATCGTAGTGAGAGACAAAGGGCCATAAAAACAGAGCGCTGACTTTTCGCAGCTACTGCTGAGACCAGTGATACCGCAGCCTGTTTCTTAAGATCAGCGGAACCCACTCTGCTTGTCTAGCTTTTTATTTTGTGGACATATTTTTCTTGATGATGAAGTTATTTCCCCCCAGGCACTACTTAGCAGGTCAGGGTACATGCTCTGCCATTGGGATTGGTTAGTTCAGAGTCACTTACCTGCTCCAGGACTGCCTCCAGCTCCTCAATCTGTGATGGCTCCTCCGGGATTTCACGTTCCCGCTCCTCTCCCAGCTTGTTGCTGCCCTCTGTGGGCGGCTCCTGTGTTGTACCCTGGCTGATGCTGTTGAGAGCCTGGATGTAGGGCCGTGCCACACGGGGCGAGATGGCCTCTGAGGGAGACGGATCCTGGTGCAGCACCACAAACTCCTCGACTTTCTCCCCAGTGCCCGACTCCACCTCAAACAGGTCCTGGATTGTCCGCTATAAAAGAGTGGAGCGGTTTGGCACGTCAACACTCAACGAGAAAGACATGATTTCAAGGTTCAAGGTACAGACATTACCACAGAGAAAGCAATCAATAACACTGCAGCAATAGAAAAGTTCTAGGTTTCTCTGAACAAAAATGTAAAACTAAAAAAAATTTGAGCGAGCACAAGACTGCTAATCTTTGCAGCACCTTTTCCTTCTACCGAGCCAAATACATTAAAAGGTTAAGTACTGATCTGCCAAAAGTGTCAGGCTTTGCTACAAGCCTTGAATGGTGTTGGCCATCCCTCAAGCCCCATTGTCAGCTGTACAGCTGAAGGGAGAGGAGGAGAAGGCCGTTGCTGTATCCCCTGTCAATGCCAGGACACGGCACTGGGCTCACGTCCTGGAGTAAGGGAGGGGAACTGGATACGCAGGCCAGGGCTTTGCAAGTCCCAATGCTCATCAATACATCAGAGACCCTTACAAATTACAACCACAACATGCAGTGTTATGTACCCCTCCTAAATCCATTATACATACATACTGACATGCAATCGTCAGTTTAACTCCTTTTATGGCACCTATGTGGACGTACCTGTGTCAGAAAGGCCAGGGTGTAGTCTGTGCCTTGGGCCGCCACCTCACGTATAAGGTCCTTAGTCCCGTTCTTCAGTAGTTTTTCCTCTATGGAGGTCCCGCTCTCTAGCCTGGGGAATGGGGTAAGAGAGATCAGCGTCATAACTACTCCCGAAGTGTCACTGCGGACAGTTGGATAACATGCCTAGCATAACCAATCCATAAATAACCATAAGCCACTTACAATCCAGAGCACTATATTCCACAAAAGCTGCCAGGAAAGCTGCAAGACTCTTATCAGAAGATCAAAGCAATCTGATGTCATAGCGAGCCAGTCTATGTGAATGTTCCTGGATGCTCCAACATCTCTAGACCCGGACACACCTGTAGATGTGAATGTCCTTGGAGCGGCCGATTCGATCGCACCACTCCTGGGTGCGAGAGTCCATGCTGGGGTTCAGGTCTGTGTCATAGAAGACGATGGTGTCCGCATCAAAGACGTGGCCCACAGCAGTACCGCAGCGGTTGGTGAGAATGGCACAGAACACCTGCCTGCTCCGGTTGAAGCACTTCATCTGCTCCTGAAGAGCACAGGGCAGCATGAAGCTTTGTATCAGATACTGAGGGAGAGCTCAGAATTCTTCGCATTGGCATAACTGGCCGGTTTTCTATGTTCTTTTGATAATGAGCATTAGCACCTGCAGAAGACAACTGCACAGCACTACTTTAAGTTACCATTAACTTGTGGAATAAAAACCTGGAATAAACGCAGGTAAAGATGAAGAACAAAAATTAAAATAAAAGAACAGGAAAATATGCAACGCTTAGAGCATGAAATCGTATGTGTCGGCTTCTCTTTAGGCCCCAGGAGGAACTTATCCAGCGGGGGGGGAAGCGAGGCCACTGCTGTATCCCATCAGAAGGCCAGAAACCCACAGGGGTGCTGCAGGCCCTGGTGTTAGTCAGGGAAACCCCGCGCGTCACGCGAGCCCGCCCAGGGCCCCCACCTGGCGCTCCTCCATCGGCAGGCTCTCATCCAGCCGCACGTAGGTGAGGTGGCGGTAGTTGAGGAAAGCCTCCAGAATGTCCAACATGCGCACCATCTGGGTGAAGATGAGGACGCGCCGATTCTCTGAGCGAAGCTTGTGGAGGAGCACAGCCAGGGCTTCCAGCTTTCCTGTGGTGCGGGGAGAGGTGGGCGGCAGATGGTAAGCGGCAGACGGTAAGCAGCCAGGCTAAGGCTTGCTGGGCCGACAAGATCCCGTGGCACTCTGCATCCCTCCAACTTCGGATATTAGATGGTGCCCTCGCTCACAATGCCAACAAGTTAATAGCACAAAGGCTTAAAATTGACAAAAACACAAAATCGATCACTCAGCCGCACTCTGAAATACAGACAATAAAAGCAGAAGGCCATTCAGGCCTTGGATTGTTTGACAATGAAATAACAGCTAGGAGTTTTTGTGTAGTGTTAATTTGGATCAATTTTAAAATTGTCTCTACAAACCTATAAGAACTGAATCACATTGTAGGTCCATAAATACATTTTGGCACTTTGCTTTCTTCTGTATTTAATTACGGACGCCTAGAATGTTTGATGGGCTCTGATGGATAAACAATCATCAGACATTACTACAATTACACTGCAACGTAAAGCATGGTCAATCAGCAATTACACCACTAAGCAGAATGCAGAAACGCCATTTTTCTTTCATGCAGGGATATGCAGCCCTTGTGTGTGATGCATCACTATGCAGTTGTTTCTCAGAAATCGCCTTCCGTTATTGATTTGTATGGATCTCAGTTTGCATCTCTGCCTCAGTGTAGAATACAATGTGCTAACCTTTCACGTTACAGGAGGAGTTGGGAGTTTGCAAAACTTTCCACTGCACTTTAAATGTAGTAACTATCATCGGTGCGACCGGTGCCTCAAATCGGGCCCAACCTGAGTCCATTTGCAAGAGCTGGAGGTCTGGGAACTGCTGGAGGCGGGCGGAGGCCAGCCTGCGGATCTCCAGGCTGTGAGGAGAGGCGGTCTCCTGCAGTTGCCGGCGGAAACGCTTCTGCTCCAGGGTGACCTGTGGTGAGGGGTTGGCCGCGTACAGGCACGGTGGCGGGGCCACGACTGCAGGAACCACACAGGGAAACCTGCCAGACAGGGGGAAAGGCCAGATACTGTCACGGGAGGCACCGACTGGAACCTCCTAACACGATAACAGTCCTAGCCGTCCGAAAGAGGTAGCTGGCCTCAGTACCTGTCGGCTAGCTGCTGCCCAGACTCCCACTGCTGCTGGGTGGAGAGCAACGCCGTCTGCAGGTGGGTCGTGGCGGAGATGCAGGAGCGCTGAGCCCTCAGGCAGCTGTCCCGGCCCACCCACCTCCATCTGTGGGGCCCCGAGGCAGAAACGGGGGACGGGGGATTGGGGAGCTGCTGGTCCCTCTGTGATATGGAGCAGGCCAGCAGCAGGTCAATCCCGTACAGCACAGCCCGCGTGCACCGGCGCTCATTGGCAGTGAAGAGCCGGTCCAAGCGCTCCTTCAGCTGCCGGCTCCTGTCCTCGGAGGATTCCTGCAGAGAGCCGTGACATGAGACATGAGACCGGAGCTCCAGCACTACTAGGACACATTACCACAGCCGCTCTGACAAACTCAAGTATAACACAGAGCCTGTGTGTCAACAGAATATTTTCTATCCCATCCCCCCTCCTCCTCCATATACCTGCAGCACAGCGGCGGCCGTCGAGGGGGGCCTGGCGCCGGCTGTCTGGTCCCCGAAAACGGCTGCCGTGACTGGGGTCTTGGCCACAGCTCCTGGGACCAGACAAAGAGGAGTTCAGCGTTTATGGTGAGGCGGAAGGATACGCAGATAGAGCGGGTGGCTCACGCCAGAGGAATGAGACGGAGAACTCTTGTTCTTCAAGTTACTTAGAACACTTCTCAATAACAGGTCCAGCTACATCCTCCATGGTACACAGCAAAGTCTCAGCTAGGTCTTTTAGCAATTCACTACTCTATGGACGTTCATGTGTATACAGTTGATCATTCTAGATACTGAAGTTAATGGTTCTAGTGACACCACAAACAAAGTTTTCTAGACAACTGCATAATGGTTTCATGAATTTGTGAAGTGCCTTGCAAAAATACTGAAAATCCCTAAAATGGATCAGACGTGCGTGAATAACAAATGATACATACCCACTTTTATCCTGCTCACAAGCATAAATCCTGTTATTATTTGTAATTCAGGCAAATCGGATCATTTTAAGGAGGTTAAAATACTTTTACAAGACACTGCCTGCAGTGTTTTAAGGCAACTCCTCTAAAGTAACCAAACTGCACCCCAATCTGCGAGGTGGGCACTGAGTGTTCTGGCACCCTAGGTGAGATTCTGTTCCCCACTCCCCAGAGCAAAAAACTAAATCTGTGAATGAAATTTATTTAAAAAATAAAATTAAAAACAAAATCAGGGTATCTGGCTGCTAAGCTAGTTTGCATTAGCTTGCATCTGTTTCATGCCAGCTAGTACAGACATATTAAAACTAGTGTTAATGACTGCAAGGTCATGAAATCAACCAGAGGTATCTTTAAAATTAAATTTTCACTTGCTCTTTTGTGCTCCCTAATCAAACAGATCCCAAGGTGATTTCACTGTGTCGCCTATAGGGAGGGCCTGCCAATTAGGACAGCACTGTCTGGTTAGAGCTCCCCTGGTGGTGGCTGCAAGCCTTACCTTGGAGAGCGGCGACAGAGGCCGCAGGGGGGGCCGAAGCAGGCGGGGGCGCGGCAACGGCTGGCGGGGCGGCCGCGTTGGGGACCGGGAGAGGCTGGGCCGCCGCCTGCAGGCCCACGGAGCCCTGATTGCGCAATACCTGCTGCCCCGGAGCAGACACGATCTGGAGGATGTTGCCTGTACCGTAGGCCAAAGGGGGGGGGGGGGTCAAGGGGGCCAGGGTAAAGAGCTGCTTGCAACCAGTCTGCCTTTGGGTTTAGACGGAAACCAAAATAGCCCAAAAGCATAATTTTTTAACGTGTTTGTCAAGAAATCAGTCCCAGACCCAGTAACCCTGACGGATTAAGACAGAAACCATAGCAACCGAAGGCCTCCGAAGCGGGGAGGGAGAGGGGGGCAGGCGGCAGGCGAGCATATTTACCGAGGGTACCTTGGAGCTGCAGGGGCTGCCCGGTGGTGAGCTGCCGCAGCTGACTGGGAGACAGCGTGAACTTGTTCCCCTGGAATTGTAGGGTAACGGGGGTCTCTGTCTGCGATATGCGGCCCTGGGTCCCAGTGGTGGAGGCCATCTGGGCGGGCTTTACTGCATCGGCACCTTTTAGAGCAGATGGGGAGGGGGGAGGTAAAAGACACATGCAGGTCCAGTCAGTCTGTGCACCCCCCCAACCCATAAGGGAGACGAGATACAAAATACGGACGTAGCACCGTTTCCGGTTAGTGAGAAGGATGGGAAAAGCTGGGAAAGCTACTAGACGTGCAGAAAAGAGCAGGAGGGTTAAACTGGGAGGCAGGGAGGCAGGGAAACACCCCCCCCCCCCCAAGAGCAGAATTCATCACCTATCCCATTACCACCTTTATGGTGGCATGGACTCGCAGTCTTCAGATGAGAGAGAGAGATCCTCTGGGCTCCAGCCCAAGTTTTGTGCCTTCCCTTAATTGCACATTCAAAAGTGGTGCAGGTGACCTGTGCATAGCTTATTACAATCAGTAATTATCACACCGGAGGTTAGTACTTAGAGAGATTAGCCGGGAGTTAAAGTCATCTTGAAGCATGTCTTGCTTCCAAAAATTCCATAGCATTTTGACAAAAGATATCCCTCCAACATTTCTTTTGCTAAAGAGAAGTGATCTCGGGTCAGGTGTGTGGGATCACAGGTTCATGCTCAGAACACAAATGTAAGATGCAACTTAAAAGGCGAAAGACGACAAGAAGTGAGACCTTGCTGGTCTTGGCCTAACTTGGAAACAAGGGATTAGAGATGCTCCACAGAAGACAAAGAAGTGTGAGTAAATGAATAAAAACAAGAATGAAGGTTACTGATAAAACTGGAGGTTGGTGACATCCCAGAGCAAGGGAACTGATGCGGGCATGCAGGTTTGGGAAAGAGGTCACACAGACACAGAGGGTGCTGGGAGATGCTGCTGAAGTTGCCTGTGGCCCTTTGTGGCTCTGCTTTAACGCCAAGCATGGATTCATTACACACTCCCGATTTTAAATTGTATTCCTTGCTCCTATAAAGCATGCCATGGCACTGACGCTTAGACAAGTGACCATTTTATTTAAGGATGGAACATCAGTTAA
>JAODKK010000039.1:7453402-7463969 GCA_026774405.1 Petrocephalus microphthalmus
CTTGCTCCTATAAAGCATGCCATGGCACTGACGCTTAGACAAGTGACCATTTTATTTAAGGATGGAACATCAGTTAAATTATAAAAATTCCACAATTATAAAAATAAGTTTTATATTTATGAATACTAGTGGTTAAATGCCCCCTACCCTTTCATAATATATATATGTGTGTGTGTGTTTGATTAAAAATGTACTTGTAACTATACAACTAGACCCTTCAAGAGTCCTTTGAGCAAACTGAATTGCACTGATTTTTGCAGAGTAAAACTAGCCTTGCACATTTAAAAACCACTTATAAATCACAACAGCTAAACAAAATCCAACAAGGAGTACACAAAATGTCTCACCTGAAATATTCAGATGTAAACACTTGATTCCTAGGGTTTTGGATGCAGAAATTAGTTTACTGGGATGGGGAGTAATGAAGGACTCTGCGGTCCTTCATCTGACCGGCCAGGTCGGCTGGCCTTCAGCCCAGTGCTACAATCGGTTTTGAAATTGAGGCTATTAATATCTTTAGCATAAGCTTGCATAATATTAAGTCATACCACTAAATCTTCTGTTACTGTCCTCAATCAAATGATTTCACTTCTGATCCTCCCATACTTAATGATGCTCGGCTTCCTGCAATCAGACAATACCCCTGCTGCTGGGTCATTTAAAGTCTGCTGAAGGCACGGGGGAGGTAACATGACAACTACTGTGTGTTCCAGCAAGTAGACTCTGCCCCACTGCCATTTTAAGAATCCCCTCTTGTTAATAGAAACTTGTGTGCTGCTGTTAATATGAGCGACCCCCATATTTATTAAACCCTAAGACAGCAGTACCTAATGGAAAAACATTTAAGCCATTAGTAGTAGGTTAAAGCTACATCTCGAGGAAGTCTGGGTCCTTTAATGTGCATAGCTAGATGTTGCATATCTTCTGCCAGTCTGTTGTGGCAAGTGCTATTTTCTATGCAGCCATCTGTCGGGGCAGCAGTATCAGAGCAGGCGACTCTACGAGGCTAAACAAACTAATAAAGGCGGCTCTGCGCTGGGGCCCCTAGAGTTGGTCGTGGAGTGAAGGATGTTGCAGAAGCTGCTCCACATTAAGGACAACTCTACTTGGAGTCAGAGACTCCTTCAGTTCTTCTGCAATTAGGATCATTTTAGGAGGTTACTCTTGCCCAAGGCAATAATCTATGATGACTCCTGTCTGTGCAGGAAGAGGAACTTCCTTCTCTGAGGCAATACATAATGCACAATGCACAGTTATATTTATTTTGCACAATGAGGTATTTTCATGTAATTGTGCATTTTACATATTTTTGTCATTTATAATTTGGTGTTACGTCTATGCTTAAGCCTGCCTCGTGTCTGTGTGTTCCATTTATGTAAATAGCTACTGCAACACAAACATTTTCTCCTGGAGATAATCTGAAATACTGCAGTACCACCAAATCCTGATACTGCTACCTATTCTAGACATTAGTCTCCCAATTCAGAAGAGATGTCACATAGCCAGGCAGAATTTCTGGATAGCACTCTTTCCAGAAAGTAATCTATGCTTCCCTGTCTCTACAGTAAAAACAAAACTGCATCATTAAAAAAGCTCCATGGCTATTGCTGGTGTGGACTAGTCTTAAAACAATACTTCAGCAGTGCCTCCCAGATTGGCCCCCTTTAACCTGGGTGGTTTGCTTCATCAGTGGAAGAAGGGGGATGAGCTGTGGGAGGGTGGGTAGGCCACTTACTAGGCAAGCGTGCCTGGGCCTGGGAGGTGAGTACCAGCCTCTGGGCCGGCAGGCTCGGTGTGCTGGTCTGTGGCAACTTAGTCAATGGCCTGGCCAAAGAGGGCTGAGCCAGCTGGGGCACAGCACCCCCTGCAGGCAGGCTCAATGCCTGTCCGGGGACACTGCGGGCCGGGACAGCCACGGAGGAGGAAGCAGTGGCGGTGGCGACGGCAGAGGTCCCGGTGACTGCGGAGGATAGTGGTTGGTGTAGGCTTGCGGTTAGGTGTGTTTCTGTTCATGGCTTCCGCTCCTGTTTACTGGCAACTTTTCAGGTCTTGTTTAAACTTTGTCTATCATAAGGGGTGAGAGTCTCCCACTCAAAATGAATTGAATACGAATCAAGGACTATATTCTAAATCAGTAATCATGTTAGATCACGTCTGAAAGGAGGGCAGGGGACCCAGACCTTCTCCATTAATAACAGTTTAAAAATACATTTAAAAAAACACAACAACACACAGCAAAACTAATTCTGAAGCACAAGCACTCCACTGTATCCAGCATATTCACACCACACAGACAAAACACTTAGATGGAGCATGAGAGATGCATGTCACAGTGTGAAAAGTACAGTTTAGTTTCATTGCATAGAATCTTTTACTACTACTTTATCTTACCATCCATCCATCCACCATACACCACGTATCCTATGCAGGGTCGTGGGTGGGCGGAGTCTATCCCAGAGTTAAAGGAACAGCCCAGAATGGGGCACCAAACCATCACAGGGCACACTCACACAGGCGCACCTACAGGCAATCTGGAAACTCCAATCAGCCTGAGCATGTTTTTGGACAGTGGGCGGAAACCAGAGTACCTGGAGGAAACCCCACAACACAGGGAGAACATGCAAACTCCACACATTTGGAACCATGGCGGAGCTTGACCCTGGTCACAGACGTGCGAGGCAACAGTGATAAGCACTGCACCACCATGCTGCCCCTACTTTTGTGTCACCTAAGCAGAATATATTGCCTAAGAATGCAGCTTAACATCTTGCATACCAAAAAGGGACACTGCCATTACATTTGCTCTGCTCAGACAAGGATGTAAGAACACATTTTATTTTCCATTGTATAAGATCAGAAACTTCTGTGCCGTGTCAACTTTCTCTTAAGTATATCTTTCATAGATATTAGGAGCAGAATATCTAGCAGTTTGTCAGCATCATAAGCTTGAAAACTGATCACTCCCAGAATCCTCCACAATAATCCAGTGCTAAGTTGTTACAATGGGATTTAACTACAGGCCTATGAAAATACAGAATATGCCCCCTTGATGCTGCCATCAGAGCCTCCCTGACCGAAATCTCGTAATCTCCTTAATGCAACGCTGAAACAGGAACAGATGTGCCTGAACCATGTTAAAATTCATGGCGGCTGCAGCAGATTATTGAAACAGCATCAGTAAGCTTGAGTAATGCCTGGGATGCCTCTTCAGCGATGCTTTGTAGTAGAGTGAAGTACTCATCTGGGAAATCCATCACAGTGATATACGCTAGTAAACAGAGCCCAGTCAATCCGCAGAGGCGTCACGACATATCAGGAAAAAACGCACCATGACAGTGAGAAGATGCAGCCTTACCCTGAGCAGTGACAGTGGCGTTAGCAGCCGTGGTTGTGGGGGTGATGGGGGTCTTGCCCTTGGCCAGAGCCGGCTGGGAGGTGCTGGTTGTGGTGGGGGTGGCCGCAGTGCTGGCTGGAGGCCGCTGAGCCCCGCTGCTTGCCAGAGGAACTGTTCGGCCCTCCGGCTTGGTGCCGTACTGGACGGGCTGGAACAACCTGCCAAAGTATAACCATGTCACCCAATTGTGTGTCACCAAGTAAACTTAAAACACATTGTTACTCTGAGAATAATACAACAGCTAAGCGATACGAATGGTAGTATTATTAGCAGTCTCAGAACCTCAGAATATAAAGCGCATTTCAGTTGTCAAGACAGTAATGTTGAGACTATATGGCCATCTAATCTTTTTGATGGATAAAGGATCTAATTTTAGGCCATCCATCAGGCGCCTCTCTCGATAGGCCTAAAAAGGCCATGTGCCGTCACGAACCTCATGGGTTTGATCTTGCAGGGTTTGGGCCGGGCTGGGGGAGCAGGAGCAGCATGGATCTCCTCAATGAGCTGCCTGGAGACCTTCAGCCGGGGCAGAGCTTCTTCCGTCTCATAACGCGTTAGGCGGCACTCGTTACTGACCAGGTCAAAAATGGATAGATCCACGGTCTGGCAGTTTGTGAGAGGGGAAAAGATCAAAGTGAAGAAGACAGCCCCACTTGAGAGATCCTTTTTAAGATTACTCAGATTCTTACAAGAGCATCTTTGCAGCTTCGAAATTTCGCTGCTTTCATCTGCCTCCATTCCAATAAAATACCAATGTCACTATAAAAATCTATGGTACATTACCACCAAACTGTGGCCTTAAAATTACAATTACACACATATATTCAGGGGGTGGATAAACTGAAACACCTAACAATATACCAGTATCAAAGGCTTAATGAGGAGGAGGACCACCTTAGTAAAAGCTTTAGTCCATCTGAAATTCTGTTAGGCAGCCTGAACTGTGCATAGCGGGATACTGACTCTTTCTTCAACAAAACAAGCCTCCAGTTCATTGAGGGATAAAATCTGTGTACACCATAGACAAGAATTTCCCATAAAGGCTGATTATGTTTAAAAAGGAAAGGCACTTGACTTCATTCTGGTCTTAATGTCGCCACCCTTTAAAGAATTTTTTTAATACATTTTATGACAGAACAGAGTTTGCATGGCAAGAATGCTGGTTAAACAGTGAAAGATGACTCAGACAATTTTTTCCCCTATTGCTCGACACTCCCGGGACCTCATTTATCAAACTTGGTGCAAATTTCATTGCGAAAAAAAAGTGAAGCGGCCCAGTTGCCACCCACCAACACACATAAATGGTCAATGCAAGTGAACAAGTGAATATGCTCCGAGAACACACAAACCAAGTGTCTCTCGCTGCAAAGACTGGCAATAGCAATTGTAAATAAAGAGGAATTTTTATTCTAATCCATTTTTAATTGTAATTAATTTTTATCACAAGCACAAAACTGTGCAAACGTAAATTTTCTGACTATTTAATCACATGTATATAATGTTCAGTTATTTCTAGCACTTTTGCCGATTAGCTGCCAAACCACATCTGTCTGCATATACGAGTGCAAAAGTGTTTGAATGACATCACTGCTGCAGTAAATTCCGTCAGCTCTACAAAACCACCCAAACCAAGGGTGTAGCAAATTGGCCTTAGATAAGAAGTTCCTGTACTGCAAACCTGCTGTAATTTCAAGGTTTGTGAAATTCAGGGCCTTTGGGACTGAGCCACAGAGGTGCCGATTCAGTTTTGTGGTAAATTTCTGATGATGTACTTTAGATGTGTTTAGCGAATAACCTGCCAAGTTCTGCCCGTGAGCAACTTGCGACATTCCATTTGGAAGGTTTCTGACTCAGTTTCCATTTTAATTTTGCAGTTTCTGTGAGCAATGCTTCTGAAATACAAACACCAACTAGCTTCTTTGAAACATGCTGCTTTGAAAACTTACATATCCAAGCTTTAAAAATCAGACTAGTTTTATAAGAAATATATACTGCTAACTGGCATTCAATTTAATAACTAATCTTTGTAGTCAGATTTGTAATTATAATTTAATGATATTTTTGTTACCTTTTTCATGTGGTTTTTCCCCAATTACACCGTCCAGCCCCATACACATGAAAAATCAAACCAAACCATAACTACCTTCCATGGATCCGGTGCCAGTACCCCCAGGACCATGGAAGGTGCTCGGTACTCCAGTGCAGGGGAAATGTGGGCAGCAGCGGTCTCCCTGGGTTGTAGCAGGTCAGGGTGGTTGCAGATGTGCTGTAGCTGCATCAGTACCCGGAGAACGCTGACAAAGTGGCCCGTCTTCAGGGCTTCCTGAGCTCTGGAGTACAGACACAACAAGTCACAGAATAAGCTCCTGCTACCACACTTAAGCTCAAAGCAGAGCCAACGTAAGGGCTTAGTCCCCTACGCCCATGACACCATGAGAAAAAAAGGCAATTGGGAGAGCAGGCCAGGCTCAACTGCAAAAAACCTGTAAGCAGTCATGTACCACTCAAAGTACAATACTGCCTTGTGATTGTGGCTCATGGCAAAGGAAGCCTAAAACTTTGAGGAGTTACCTCACACCGACTTCAAGAAGAGCATGTTTCAAACGGGGAAATGGCCTAAGGTGACACTCAACATCATTTCAATTGTGATGCGGAGGTGCCCCCGCACAAAGAGGGGTTGGGCACTCACCCAGGCTGTGTCATGACATCCTCATAAAGGCTCTTCTGTCGTCGTGACAACCGGCACTTCAGGATGTGCTCGTACTTCTTGGGAAGCTGCTTCTCCACGTCCCTCTTAGAACGCCGCAGGATGAATGGCTGGATCATCTGGACGGGGGCGATATGGGGGACCTTCAGCGGCATGACTGCCTCTGGATACGTCTATTCAAAATTAAAGCACTAGCAAGCAAGCCCCGAGTCCAAACACATTGCTGGTTACAGTCCCAGCGGGTGCTGCGTGGTTGCATCCTTCAATAAGTTACGGCATCAGAATCTCCAGAGAAGAAAGTCTAACTATTTAAATACATTCTTTAATTAAGTGGAAGAGGAGAGCCAGACTATAAACAGATGGAAAGCTGCTGTAAACGTTCTTAACGCAGCTTGGAAGAATTAAGGTGAAAGCTTTGAGAAAGCTGGCACAGCTAATCCCACCCTGTGCAGACGGATGACCAGCTTGTGGCAGTAATCTAGGTTCTGGTCTGTTCCAGGCTTGACAGGGAAGTCCAGGTAGGAGCGTGTGATTCCAGGCAGAAGAAAGTGGATCATAGTCCACAGCTCCTTCAGTGTGTTCTGCAGAGGGGTGTTAATAAGCAGGAGCCGCTGCTGGCTGGAGAAGGGAACAGAGAATTGGGTAAATAAGACTCCCAGAATTCCAAGCAGCCTGATAATACAGCGCCTACAACACTACGTGTTGGCTTATATGTCCAACACCATCAGATGCTATGCGGGTCAAAGGGGTGAAGCTATGGACACCACTTCCGCCAGCAACCAACCTCTTCAGGGAGAAGATGGTGTCCCACTGTTTCTCTGTCATGTTCTTGATGAGCTGCACTTCATCCAACACCAGGTGGCTCCAGCGCTTCACCCGGAAGTGCCCCTGGTCTTTCAGTAACAGCTTGTAGGATGTCATGCACACATGGAAGCTGTTGGGCTCCGACCACCACTAGGGGAAGAGACCAGGTCACATACACAGAGGTTGGACACAAGGAGGAGCAGAAAGCCACAAGTTATAGGAGGGTAAAGAATACTAACCGATCTTATTAGCTTGCGCTCCCTCTTTCCTCCAAGGTACAACAGGATTTTCAGGCCTGGGCACCATCGCTTCAGCTCCATCTCCCAGCTCAAAAGCTTAGACGTGCGCACGACCACTAGGTGGGGCCCCCAGATTCCTGTGGAAGGCCAGGTGGTTTCACATGAACTCAAGCATACAGGAAGAAACCCTTCACAGAAAACAGCATTTAATTTGAGGAAGTCAGTAGCATTACTGTTACTGGCAAATAAAACCATTACAATTTAGCTGAGTAAACATCAGTAAGCTTACCATCCTATTTTGAAGGACCATGTGACCGGAAGTACAATGATACAACAGATAAAACAAGTGACCGGAAGGTTGTCATGTATCCCCTTAACCGGAATTCTTATGATAAACCACTTAGCTATAAAAATTGTAAAATTGCTTCAGAAAATGAATAATAATAATAATAATAATAATAATAAAAAAAAATATAAGAGGGAGGTATAACGCAGCAGAGAAGAATAACGAAAGGCAGCTGACCCTCATAACCGGCAAGGTGGGCCAGGAAGGCTACAGTCTGCACTGTCTTGCCCAGGCCGGTCTCATCTGCCAGGATGCCATTCAGGTGCCGCCTGTGGAGGCTGGCCAGCCAGTCCACACCGATTTGCTGATATTCGCGCAGAGTCCCATGCAGCAGGAAGGGGGCAGTGCTGCGTATCTGGGAAACATCACTTTCATATTATACGATATACGAAAAAAAAAGCAGTACCTGATTTTTGATTTTCAGTCTTATTTTCAACCTCCTTCAATCTTAAAATGTTTTAACACAATCATCTTGCCAAAAAACTGGAGCTTTAACTGACTAGACAATATTTCCCAAAGAGGGCCACGGCTGTACAGAGGAGGGCACGACTCACCTGAGAGATGGTCCGCGCAATGCCTTTGGGGAGCAGGTGCTCTGCGGCAGTGGCCACCTCTGCGATGTCCCGCTGGGGCTGCCCGTTGGCTCCTGGAGACACAGGCTTCTCGGAGCCCCGGCACTGCTCCATGCTGAGCAGCGAGTCTATGAGCACGGCCTCTGGAGGCTCGTCCGGTGGCGCAGCCTCCATCGCTGTGAGGGACACCCACAACCGCAAGGTCACGCCAATATCGGCACACCCCCATGTCATGTGACTAAAACAGGCATGTCATTCCCACACAACATCACAAGATGCACAACGACATTTTGGTACCGCGTCTCAGTTTAATAAGTGTATGTATTTTTTTTTTCATAATATCAGAATATGAAGGGAAGAAGAGCACTGGACAGTAATTCCTAGTTATCAAGGTTGACGTAGCAGGGATTCAAATCATGTGCTCTGAAGGTGCAAATGAATAAAACCAGCCTCTCACCTTCACCCTCGTTCTCCTCCTCTTCACTGTGGGGTTCTGGCTCAGAACCAGTCCCGGTTAAATCCCGAGGTCCAGGCTGGGGCCAGTGAAAGTCCTCAGAATAAGCCCCAGCATATTGTTTCAGCAGCACGTCCAGGGGCATCTCAGCTGGTGAGGGAGGAGGAGAGACATGGCACAGCACAGGGTGAATGGCAAAGCCACTGCGGCAGCAATCACGTCAGACGAATGCCAAATGCAAATGTATGCATCTGGGATTATAACGAGCAAAGATAGAAGCACACATCAATTTCATCACCCCACACAGTGATTCTGGGTGGATTTTAGGAAGAATAAAACAAGAACAGCTGCACATCCCGACCTGTGCTCTACTGCTATATATGACATACCCTCTTTGGCTAGGTCAGCCAACTCAGCCTGGTGGTCCACAGCTGCTTCTGTGGTCTCTTGCTCTTCTATAGTGCTCTCCTCATCTTCTATCAAAAAACACAGGGTGGCCAAGTTTGTTGCAGGCTAAGAAGGCAAACACTAGGGGGCGCCACAACCACACAACTTTCACAACTGCAGACCTGCAGTACTCAACACAAAAAGGACAGGACTAGTTGGTTTTTCCCCAAAACATGCAACTTATTTTTTATTCAGAAAATGAAATTTAATTAGCAAAGTATAACTGGTAGTCAGGTTGAGTGTGAGTGTGTGGAAAAGACCCAAAAACACACCTTTGTCAAACCCTGATATGTTGGCCTTCCGTTTTCTACTGGAAGACAATTCCTGGGGGGAATAAAGTAAAATAAATAATAAATAAATAGATAAAATAAATGATATTCCACATTGTGTGAGAAGTGAAATTGACATGCTGAAGATTATAAAGCAGGACAGGAGATTCTTACAGGTCCAGTTTTCTCTGCAATTGGAGGGGTTCCTTTCATAATTTGACCTATAAAATTCAATAAGAAGCACATTATTTTAAGAACACCAATTCCTGACATTGCCAGCCCACACATTAGAGTAACGCATAGCTCAGGGAGAGAATCCATAGAGCTAAATATCATGCACAGACTCCTGTAGGATGGAGAAGAGAAGGCCTTGCCTTTACTGGATGTCCGCTGCAGGCAGAGGGCTTTGCGTCTCTTCTCATAGACCTCACACCGCAGCTTAATCTCAGCCACCTGAAGGAGGAGGATTGGCAGATAAATTCAATGCATTTCAAATTTCAAACCACCTCAACAGCTCAGCAGATCCAAAACACAGCCCAGTGCTGCCAAATCAGCAATTCTGTCGCTTTCAAAAAAAACTAGTGAAACATTTTCAAGTGCCTAAATTTATCCTGAATTTCCAGGAACTTAAAAAGTCTCTTTAGTTCGAGTAACTGAAGGTTACTGAAATGCAAAAATGCACACATTTTCCCTCTAAATGACACAAAAACGATTTTCTCTATCGCACACAGTCACAACTGATGACCTGTCCGCCTGATTATCATGCTTGGTGTTATGAATGACTGCTAACTAGCTGCGCACTGCAGTGAGCAAGAACAGGGCCAATATTTAGAAAAAAAATTTAATAGCTAGCTAGCCAAGCAGCACAACAGCCTGGAGAGAGGTACCTACCATGAGTTATGTTGCCAGTTGTAGTTGTTCAATAAGATAGCATATGAAATACTGTTCTTAGCTTGCACCCATAATTGCTGAAGAGTTATGCAGCATGTTAACTATATTCCAATACATGGATTAAAACTATAATCAGAATAAGATAGTTAAGAAAATAAATAAAATGTACTTGATCAATAATATGAAGTTTGATAATTCAATGTATTGTTTTTAAAAAATACCTGATCATTACTTCTTAAAAATAAAATGTGAATGAACAAACAAAATCAATGGCCAAATCAATGAGTAAAGTCACTGAGTAATCTACATAACGAGGTTTCTGCATCATTGCGTAATTGCATCATGCAACTGCATCGTGATGTAATTTAGCAACAAAATCGACCTTCTACCAACTTCCACTGAAAATTAGCTGGCAACACTACTTGGGGCTTGTTTTTCAGTAAA
>JAODKK010000039.1:7465890-7477533 GCA_026774405.1 Petrocephalus microphthalmus
GAGTCATACATTTAGAAAGAACTCGATGAGTGTTCAAACCACGTCAATTGCCAGTTAATCTAGAGATTCTGCTTCAGTTAGAGAACTTTTTTGATATTGGTCTGAAATTTAAGGCATAAACCCTCCAAGTGCTAAAATAAACCAAATTAACCAAAACACCACTAATTATACCAATTATAGTGTACAATTATAGTGTATAATTTCTAATAGGCTTGTACAGGCATCCTGTACGGGAATGTCCAAGTGTGTCCACAGGCCACATTTAAAACTGCTTAACGCCCATCTCGGCATGTACGGTTCGGCTGCGCAGTTTCACGCAGACTCACTGCCTGGCTGGGCTGCAGCAGAGGCTGGGGCGGCTGCTGCATCGGCTGGGCCTGGATCTGGATGTGCAGGCCCGGCTGCATTTGCTGCTGGAGCTGAGACTGCAGCTGCGTGTGTGGGTTGGCCTGGGCCAAGAGTGGGCCGCCGACAGCTGCCTTCACGGGGGGCTGGAGACCCACGGCGGGCTGGGCCTGCGGCTCAGCCAGCGGGGGCTGGGCCAGCGCCAGCGGGAGGCTCGCCATGGGCAGGGTGTTGGGCGGGAGGCGGCTGGGCAGCTGCGGCGGTGGTGTGTGGAGGCTGGCCGCATTCTGCACGGGCGGGCCCTTAGATGGGTCATACTGCTGCTGACTCTGGTTCTGCCCAGCCATCTGGACTGCCTGTGGAGTAGGGGGCATACCACCTAGGGGAGAGGGAACCGGGAACGACAAGAGAAGTGGGGGAGAAGGAGACAATGAAATCACACCGCAGATGACTATTGTTTTTCCCATTCAGTGGAGATGGGCGGTTCCTCTTCTGGACCCAAAGCCTGTTTAAACAAAAAAGTTTGGAGGGCGTATACCAGGCTTTTGCCTCTTACCTAGCGAATCCGATGTGAATAAACATGGGGAAGGGAGAAGCAAAAAGAGCACCAGGGGGTTAAGGGTCTGGTGCTACTATGCTAAGGCACTGTTAGTCATGTCAATGCCATCCTCTGAATAAAGAGAGGTGTCCCGCATCAGGACACTTCCTGCACTCTCTCTGGTTAAAAAGTGTTCTTGCCTACGGTAACATTCAATGAGAGCCAATCAGCTACTGTATCTGGAACAGAACTGCTGAAGAAAAGCTAAACGCATGAATATTATACGTATACATACAATTAACTCACGCTAAGCACTGTGCCTTCCCATTAAAATAACACATAACTTGCTGCACAAGGTGAAGTTTCATGGACATTGTCTTGTAGGAAATGACTGTTATAATGAAATGATCTACAATAAACTACAATCTATGCCGACTAAAATTAAAGCATAATCATTAAAAAATAAAAACAATAAGGCAAACAATTTTAAAAAGTTAATATGCAGTTAAGGCTAAGTAATCATGCACAAAAAATTTAAAATCAGCAGGACAGAAAAAATAAAAATCTTACAGAAAAGGAGAAAAGGGAAGGAGGACAGTAAGCACAGGAAAAGATGTTTAGCATGCATGTAGCACTACCATTCTGGCAGGGAAACTGCATTTAAATCTGCGGTTTTGTGGCAACACAAAAACAGATTTCTGCAAAGCAAATGATGTACGAGCAGACATGGGTTCTATTGGACAGGCCTGTGCAGAGCTGTGGAGACTCAGAAGCCCCTCCCCCTTAGCACACTGATTGGATGCTCCGTCTGCCAATATGCAAGCTTTCCACCAGGCCTGAACAGTACAATGAGCGTGAGAGCAATGCCGACAGACCGAACCGCCCTACCATCCCCGCCCCACCCACAACATGGCCGAGGAAGGAGAAACCAAGTCAGAACGGAAGGCAATGGGAACAAGAGGATGGTGACGACCAAACTGAAAGATGAACGCGGCACAGGGGAACGACATGAGCCGCTAGGTGACAAAGGACTCGGACGTGCCAAGAATCCCGGACGACACGATGAGTTGGATGTGGACAAGTGGAAATGGAGGGGGGAGCTTTGGGGTCAAGGTAGAGGCGTAAAAATGAGGACATACATCACAAACCCACAGAGTGGCCAAATGCGTCTCATTTCAGAGAGATTTTTGCTGGCCAGCTCTTCCCACTCCACTCTGAATATGCAGGAAGTCCATCCAAACAAGAAGAACATGAGTAACCATGTAAAATAAAACACAAAAAGGAATGAAGAGCCAGTGAAGTGGATGGTCAGTAAAACACAAAAGGAGACAGAACATGACATCTTCACTTGTGGAGGGGGAGAGGGGATGCTATCCCTTGTCTTCCGACTTGATTGTCTTCTCGGTTTTTATTTTGCTCTTGCCAGGACACAGGTAGACTAGCACTATGTCAGAGGTCATGGGGTCTGAAGCTCTGCACTTCCTCCGAGTAGCAGAGTGGGCGATGTTAGAGCTGCCCCAGGATGGGGTGGTGAGATCCGCCATATTGCCATGGGTTGGCGAAGGGGGAAAAAAAACAGCGTTCTGTATGCCTGATTTGTTTGGAGGGTTGCGCTACTTCCAGCTGCACTGAACTGAACACAGACCTGGCTCTTAGCAGCACTCCTACCTTGGGCTGTCGGCATTAGCTGCTGTAGCGGAACCCCGGGTGATCCTAAAGGAGTTACGCCATGGTGCTGGAATATGATCCCATGGCGACCAACGTCAATCCGGGGCCTCTTAGCCTGGTCTGGGATTTAAAACACACAATACCCTCATAACGCAAAGCAGTGGGCACGCAGCAACGACTCGGAGTCTATGCGGAGCTCCCTCCCGGCGACGCTGAGACAAAGCGCGAGAAGACAGTGCTGGGTTTTTAAAAGCAGAAGCAGGTCAGAGGAAGACAAAAAAGAAAAAGGGGAAAAAAGACAAGAAAGCCAGAAAAAGAAAGAAAAAAAAATTAAATAAGTAAAACATAAAAAGATGCTAAACACTCCCATTTCACCCTACCTGCATGGGCCAATGCCTGCTGCCTTTTGAAGGCCTCAATGTCAACCGGGTTTGCAATACCAGTGGCCGTCGCTCCCTGATGCACCTGAAAGAACGTCACAGGCGGAGTCACCCTGTGATGCCTGCTATGCCCCGGTATCCGCAAGCCGTAGCTATCCAGCCATAATCGCAGCAGTCTATAGATCTGTCTATAAATCTATAGACAGTTTATATTTATACATTTATAAATTTATAGATTTAAAATTTAAATGTCTATAAAATTTAGACATTTATAAAGTCTATAAATGCTGATTTATCAGCACAGGATGATGGCAGAGACCAGAGGCGAGTGGCGGCTAGGGGCGGGACAGCACCATGCTCTCACCTGGAACTGCTGCTGAGCAGAGAAGGCTGCGGACACGTTGGGAGGCAGCTGTGTTGCTATGGCAACCGGAGTACCTGTCTGGCCATCTTTCCCGGTCACCACCTTCACCTGGGGGGTGGTGACAAAGTGACCCAATCACATTTAGCACCATCCCACAGGATGCAAGACTACAAGGCGACCCAACTCAAAGCTCAAAGAAAACTACAAAACCCAGCTACCTCGTCATTGATAACCTCGGACTGCTCCTCCTCATCCTCCTCATCTTCCAGGTCCAGGTCGTTCTGCCGCAGGTAGGTGAAGAGCGGCACGCAGGGCTTCTTCTTGAAGGACAGATAGTCCATCATGTTTCCCTGGAGGTGTTGCAGGAAGAAGAGCTCTATCAGGTACTCCTTGAACACCTCTCGCAGGGCTTCCATCTTCTTGCTGTGGTGTTCTAGGCACTGCCTCCTGAGCTGGGCCACCTCCGGGGTGGCCGGTGCAATCTCCTCCAGTTTACGGGGCTGCTTCTTGACCGAGCCTACAGCTGCCCCAGCAGGGGTGAGAGGCGGATTTGGGACACCCTCAGGAGGATTGGAGAGGGAAGGGCTGGAGGGCGTCATGGTGGATGTTAGACCGAAGGTGGACGTCGCCACTGCCCCTGCTGTGACTGGCCCCACTCCAGCCATCATACCCTGGGTGGGCTTCTCAAACACCACAGGGCGCGCCAGCTGGTCCTGAATGATGCTGCTGATATGAGGCGGCAAATTGGAGGTGGTGATATGACCAGGGCTGCCCAAGGTAGGCAGGGCAGCCCCGCTGGCCACTGGGCTTTGTGGACCCAGATGGTGGATGGTGCCGCCAGTCTGAGAGTGCGGCTGGGAGAGCCGGCGCTCACGCACTGTGCCGGGGGCCCCAGGCGAGGCCATGGTCACCTGGCTAGCCGTAGCAGGGGCCAGCTGGGCCAATCCACTGCCATCCTGATACACGAAGTGCCCGGCAGCGCCAGCGGACGGGCTGCTAAGACCAATCTGGCGCACAAGCACACCAGCCTCCACGAAACGCGTGGGACTCTGGCCGCGCACGCCCAGTCCTGTGGTGGCGGAAGCGCCGGGCCGCTGGACGCCCTGTAGTGCCGCGAGGCTGTGCTGGGTGGGGCTCTGCGGCTGCACGGGCTGCGGCAGCGGCGAGGCCACCGGGATGTAGGAAGAGGATCCGGGCTCGAAGCGCCACTGCGCAGGCGAGTGCTGGAATCCCGGGGAAGCAGGGCTCTGCAGAGGCAGTGGGGTGAGGGTGATCTGTTGGCCCACGTTCTGCAGCGTGATGTTCACGTTCTGGCCGGTCACGGGGCTCCGACTCATGATGATCTGGTAGTTGGGCGACTGAGGTGCAGAGGGGCTGGCAGCGGCAGCGAAGGAGGCTGCCGGCGACTGGGGCAGGGTGGCCGGGCCAGGCTGCGCGGGCGGCTGTACCGGAACAGGCTGCTCCTCTGCCTCAGAGCCCACGAACGACTTAGAACGCTGGAGCTGCCGCTGCACGTTCTGAGCCCCACTCCCATGGTGCATTGCGGAATGAGGAGAATATCAGACAGTCACCTGCGAGGAAGGAGAAGGGGTGTCACAATCCATACCAGGTCATTACAGAGCACCAAACAATAATGCCTAGGTAGAAGTTTATTAATGCCCATGGAGAAATTGGGATTTCCATTTCCATTTCCATTACACCATCTTCCTCCCCGAAGGATGCAGACACACGTTTATACAGATATGATCAAGTTTCATAACTTAACAGGCACAACCAGCCAGCGTTAAGTACACCATTAACCGCTCATCCAATCTTAGCTACTAAACCAATATGCCAGCCACTGCCCAACCATCATCACAAGGCTGGGCAGTGGGGACACAGAGTCAGTCCACCGGCAGCCACTTGCAGATATATGACAAGAAATTCATATTAAAAGTAACAGTCAGAATAAAGAGCATTTCAGGACTCCAATTATTCTTTACACTATAACTTTTCAAGGGCCCGTTCCGCTTAAGATTAAAAAAGAAAAAAAAAAAAAAAAAAAAAAACTCCTTTTCAGACACGGAAGGCCAACCTTCTGTACCTTTCAATTCTCCAACGAGAATATCTGAACTATTGCAGATGAGTTTTAAATGTTGATTAACCACTAGGAACAGTTAACGGAAAATTACCATTAATGGACTAGCGGTAAAACTGCATCCCTTTATAGATAGCCGTCATATTTAAATGTGATGACACTCGGTTTAACACATTTAAACAATACGATTAAGTTGGCGATCAAGCGGCAGGCTTCATGTGATCGTGGAAATGCATTCGGCAGCGTCCCAATCGAGGCAAATAAAGAAACAGCTGGGTGAGAACACAAGGCAATATATGTTACGGGTAATATTGTTTAATGAATACAACTGCAAATTCGTGCGTGGGCCGAAACCCTGGCATCACTGAGAAAACAAACCGGGCACAACAAAAACAAACCGGCATGGAAACAGACGCGCAGCATCAGCTGGGAAAGCGGGGCAGCAGAGGTCCGGCGTGACACTACTCCCTTAATGCTGTCATGTCACTTGAAGTTACCATTGAAGAGACCATTGATGCGCTTTAGACAGTTTGGCGACCCGTTGCGAATCACTCAATACCTACGGTTTATGTTTTAAACCGAACAACTTCATTCACCAACTTCCTAAAGAACAGAATCGCTCGTTTGATAAGGATCCACTCTGAAAATTATAACGAACGTTAACGCGCGTGTCATCATGTCTTATCCTTCGACATCACAATAAGTGTGACACGGGAAGCTCGGGGCGCTCCTGTCACAGCTAACCCGCTAACCGGGCAGCTAACACGGCTAACCCGCTAGCTAACACGGCTAACGACCAGCGCGGGGTAGGCCTCGCCTATCGTAACACACCCACCACAGCTCTTCAAAGACACCTAAAGTCAAACAGGTAGACTGAGCTGCTTCACAATCGTAAGAGTAATTTGCATCGTCTCATAAATTATGAGGTCTGGGCCGTTCTTCCACCACAAGAGAAAAATAAATCGCAAAACCAGCAAGCATAATGCTGCATCCACCGTTATCGACGCCGAAACCCCGTAGCATCGGACTTACTCTTACCCACAACAAATGTAGCTGCTGCCACAGTTGCATGCACCAACAAGGCTTCTTTAACCCTCCAGTAACAAAGTATAATAAGCTGTAACACAACTACGACGACGAGAAACGTGGTAATTCGTTATCTACAGACAATGCACGCGAGGCACTCCATTTGAAAACATGGCGGCGCCTCCGCTTTTTTGTCTGCTGCTCTTATGGAACCGGAAGTATTTCCCCTTGCGCCCCTGCCGACAAAACTGACTTTAGTAACGACCAATCATATTGAGGAATCCTTTAAGAGCCTCCAATGGCAGTAAACTATGCGAACGAAATATATTTTTTTGGGGTTAGGTTCCCCCGTTTGAACACAGGTAACTGGTACAGAATACATAATACATGCATAATTTAACACATGCTAAACTATGCGTATATTGGACAATGGGTAAAATACAATTTAAAGAAATGTTTAATACACCAAAACAATACTGATGTATTGGTATCAAAACATCTTATCGTTAATTATATCTTTTAGACTATAAATTATTTAAAGTATGTAGTTTATTTGCTCCTTATGCGCAGCTAACCGCATCCCAAATACAACTTACCACGATTATCAGTGAATCGGTTCATCAGTCGGGTGTAAAACATTGAAACAAATACGCTTGCAACAATGTAAAAAAACTTAGGGGTTGTCATTCAATTACGTGTACTCACCCAGCAAGCATTAAAGCATAAACAATTTGGTACACATCTGGTGCGGAGAGGCAGACGAAAAAAAGGGCACATGCAGCCTATTCTGTTTGCTCCAAAGTTAAATGTTACATTTATCAACATTTATGTCATACGTATATACTGCCAAGGTGAAAAAAAATAAATTCCATATACCATGTTTATGGAATAATGGCATGTATATTTAATATGGTAAATGAAACCCCGATAGATATTTAAAAAAAATGTAATGGGAATTTGACTTCCTTACAAGTTTTATAGCTACAGCATCCTGAGGTTTGAATACCTCATACCCACCATGTGTTCAGTACATCTTACATTAAAAAAAAATCAATTTACAATGAAAATTCTACAAAGTTCAAGAAACCATTCTTTCAAAAGTAAAGTGGTGCAACTATGCAAAAACAAACCGAACTGCTTAAAATAATTTCAATATAGGAATAAAGACTAAATATGACACCAAAACATTTTAAATGAAAAATAGGTGACCAAAAACCTTGGGCAGTGGTTTTTTTAATTATACGTGTGAGTATAAATATAGGTCTCTATATACCCACATTTTTTATACCCAACATTTTAAAAATATTTCAGCAAGGAATAAAGAAAGCATACATCTTCATAAAATATCACATAGTGGTACTCATTGTTAGTCTTCAGTGATATATAACATATTGAATGGCAAAAGGACTTCAACAGTAGAGCCATATTTAACCTAAATGCAAAAGGCACAGATTTTTTGTTTTTTTTTGAGGGAAAAAAATACACTGGCACTCTGTGCTTCCAGAGAAAAACAGTTTCTTAAGATACAGTGCCCTTGGCATCAGTGAGGAATTAATCAGATCCATGTCCGTCGTCGTCGTCGTCATCCTCCTTGAAATATAAATTAAAAGACAATCAGATATGAAGATTTCAATTATGCTTTTGCCAAGAGAAGAGGAAGCCTAACCAGTATAATTTACGCTATATTTTAGTTAATGGATAGCTTTTTTCTTTTTTTGCCCAATTGTTAAAGCATCACCTACCGCTGTTCTGCCTTTCTGCTCGAGTGTCCCTGCGGCAGTTGCCTCAAAGTCATGGATGGGTAGTGTTTTCATCCAGTTCAGCATGGACTTCTCCTCCAATTCAGTCTGCACAATGGTGGGGTAAATATGCTCTTCTTTGAAAGCAGCAATCTTATCTGCCTCCTGAGTCCAGTCCAGGGGCTCGTGGACACCATCGCCCCCGAAACGCTTATCATACTTCTCAAAATGCACCTTCTCCAGCACCAGGCCAAGCCCTGGGGCCTTAGGGATGTCTACCTTCTCTTCACCCCAGCTCCTGTCCTGCATGATGACTGTGGCATAGCCCTTGACTACAGCAATCACTAGCCCAATCATCTTGCGTATCTGATGCATCATGAAGCTTTGACCTTTGACCTGGATGACAGCAAATTCTAGGCCCTGGCGCATAAAGGGCTTCCCGCACTCCATCTCCATAATGTAGCGCCGGGCACTGGGGTCCCGTGGGCCCTTCTGGGAAGTGTAGTTGTGGAAGTTGTGTGTGCCCTTGAAGCGGCAAAGTAGACTGCTCACTGTCTTCAGGGTCTCCTCATCCATACGGAAGCTGTTATCCTCAACATCAAGCTCCTTGGGAGCAAAGGCTATGGTGGGCAGCATGTAGGAGTATGTTCTGGCATCACACTTATTCTTGGAATTAAAACCTCCAGTCACACGCTTTAAGCCTTCAAATGAAAAAAGAAAAAGACATTTACGGAAACTGGAAATAAATGGACATAAATAAACAAATGAGAAAAACATATGCATATTAAAAATAGGCAAATTTCATAATATTGTTCTTGTTTAAAAATTCATACAGGTTCTCTGATCTACATCCCTGCATAAAACACTGCTAAAACTATATATTTTTCCCCAATATTAATGTTTCATAGCTGCATTAGACATCACATTTACAGGAATAATGCACTGAAGACGTTGCTCACCCAAAATTTTAATTTGAGGTGGCAGGTGATTGTTAATCTTGTCCAGGATGTCATCTATCAGCCAAAGCTTCAGAGACACAATCTGCCCTGCAGCAGAAACACCCTGACCAGACAATTGGCGAAATTAACATTTTATCAAAGGATACAAGTTACTTAATTTACTTTGGGAAATAAAGCATGCATTAAGTAATGTGATCTGTGTGGGCAGCAGGTACCTTGTCAGTCCTCGCACACCTCTGAAATGACATTTTCTTCATGTCGGCCGCATGGTTCTCTGGGATGCATCCTGACTTGACCAGCGCTGTGACCAGCTCATCTTCAATCGTCTTAAACTGGGAGGATCCAACGTTTCTCTAGAATAGGACATGACGACCCATGCCAAGAAATTATGAAGGAATGAATGACATGAGGATGCGGGAACGGCCAGAAGAGCGGCTTGCCGCGAGGAGGAGCCGGCGGGTACCTGCATCCCGTGGTAGCCTTTGCCTGAATATGCCATCAGCAGAACCACTTTCCTCTTTGGGAATTTCTTTGCATCGGCAAGGGAGTCCTCGGCCGGACCCTGCTTCAGCCGCTTGTCGAGGTGCCCGTCTTCCCCCAAGTCGCCGTTCCCCTGGGCAGGTCGCTTCAGGGACTCCCCCTGGTCCGCCAGGTGTTCCATCGGGGACACTTCCGCACTCATCTCGCCAGGCACCTGAAAGCCGCAAAGTGGTCTCCCTACACCTTTCGGCTTGGCCTGAAATAAAAATATGACAAGGCCGGGAGAATAAAGGCAAGAGCTGCATCAAAAATGCTACTGGGGTTAAGGAAAGATCAAACGTTGCAATGTTCACTAAACACCTGCACTACGCCAAGACAATTACATTATAGAAAGAATACAAGTCTCATATATGATTTTAAATATTACTGGCGCAAGCTCTCAATTTAAAATGCAGGCCATGGTCATGCAGGCAAAAATAAGAAAAGGTGAGCATTTCACAGTATAATGCAGAGAGCACAGTGGATATGCCCACAGCTCTTAGCACCAGCGTAATGAAAGATAGGTACAGACAAAACCATTTCCCACCATCATCTCCAAAGACACATGCTTGCAGAAGACTTCAAAAATAAATCCTTGAGAGAGTCCTGGTCCCCCAAACGTACTTTGCTATAAAATAAGCCTGCTTCAAAGTTAAAAGGAACTGCAGCAGGTTTGAATTGTACGGAGTTAAACGATGTAGCAGCCGAAAAATACAACTCAATCAAGGAAAACCAGACAGAAGCCATTAACCACATTCTCACAGCTGGTGGACCGAACCTTGTGACCTTGCTGGATTGTCATCTCCTTTTGCTTTGCACATAAATCACCATCTTATGTCATCTTTGACCAGTAGCAAAACCAAATGACTATGCCGACCTCGCTAACTGCCAGCTAAATATTAAGGCGAATAAAGATATTAATGAGAGAGCATCGCTAGGGTTTAAAGAAAGCACACCTTGTGTAAGATTTCTGTTAAAACTGAACTGTTCCAAAAAAACCATACATTTGGATAGTTAAGGTACCTTTTACGCCTACCTAACTCGTACAAAAAAGGTCAATTTAAACAAATTCAACGTCGGCCCTGATTTCTACAAAACATATGTAATGCTCTTCCCAATAAATCGTTTTAATGCTTATTCGGTTCTACCTGTATAGCAGCAAACCAGATAAAACAGTCAACATTAACGTGAAAGTTTACCAGCACATGAGGATAAAAAAGCATCCTTAGTTAAATACGTTTATTAGAGCCAAAAGCACTGCAGCCACACTTTTAAAATCGCCGAAAAGCATTTATATAACCACTTCATAGCTTATAAGCATGAAAGCGCCGTTACATTTACCACTTCGGAGAAAATCCTCTCCACCGCTCTTCCTGCTCTCCGCACCCACGTGGAAAGCATCTCGCTGACCTCTAACCTGTGATTTCGGAGTTATCGCGAGAATACACGCGAACATGACGAGGAGCGCTTTCAAACCCCGGGACTGGAGCGGAGATGGATTGTGCTTGCGACTTGGAGACTCTGCAATACATGTCATAAAAATAATCAAAGTATGCGTGATATTTAAAGAACACAGCATTGCACTGCCAATTTTGTTACAAGATTGAAATTGAAACTACAATATTTCTGTTTTTTAATATTGATAATGATTATGTTTCAGTAGCTGTTCCTTAACTGCACAATCACAGACAGAATAAAGGAGCAAAGTGTTCACGTAGTTAGAAAGTGATGCCCCCACACTGACTCCGAAAAATAGGTAGCTCCATCAAGTAATGCAAGCACTGGTGGACAGCACAGAAACATCAGCAGCTGAACAACAAGTCAAATCTACCCAAGAGCTACTAACCATTAAACACTGTCGGCTTTGTTTCACACTGATTACATTGGTATACAGTGATTTTGGTGCCAACGATGTCTGAACGGTATTATATTAAGTTTATGGTTCTGATTAAGAATATGACTTTGGTTTTGCCAGATTGGCTCTAGTTTCTGAGATATTTAATAGTTAATTAATTAATTAATCTGGCT
>JAODKK010000039.1:7485955-7503892 GCA_026774405.1 Petrocephalus microphthalmus
CACACACACACATATACATATACACACACACACACACTTGTACTTGCATCCTTGAAATACAGCAATATACTTTCAGCAAAAAATTGCGAATTGTACATTTTGTTAGCTTTTCAAAGAAAACCGAGAAACCCTGGGAGACCTGGGAGCTGAACAAAAACCCGTCAGTGGGCTCTGCCTCCAGCCTACCTCCATTCGCGGCTCAGCAGGCTGATCTGGTCAGCCACCAGGCTCTGCTGCTGCAGGAAGGAGGCGTCCAGGGCCTCAGTGGTCTCCAAGCTATTGCCCTTGGTGCTGGCGATCTCCATGATACAGTGGGCAAATGCCAGTGTGAAGCGCAGCCCACGTAGCGTCTCCGTGTGCTCCTGCTGCAGCATGGGGAGAAGGTGTGGTTAGGAGAGAAAACGAGACACGGAGGAAGCTGGATAGGAAGCAGGAGGAGAACAACACTGCGTTAGAGGAAGGAGGAGGCCAAGAAGAAGGGGGGTAGGGAAGAGGTGAATGGAAAAAGCAGGGTTAGGCAGAAAGAGGAAGGTGTAGAAGGAAGGAAAACAAGGAACAGGGAAAAACAGATAAAAGAACAGAGAGAACAAGACTGAGAAGATCATTTATGTAGCTGCACAGGTACACAAAAGCAATGCGGACGAGTTCTCCAACAAAGGCTCACTTGAGGATGAGCTTACCTCCATAAGCGTCTCCTCTGGAAGCTCAGGGGCCTCGAAGGTGACAGCACCCTCCAGGTTGGCTGCCACGGGGTCAGTGAAGCCAAAGCGGGGGCTGGAGGCCCCCTCGAAGCCTTCCACGAATGCACCCGCAGGGGCCTGTCGACTGCTGAAGGACCCGGCGGAACTGATGGAGCTGGACGAGCCCACTTCAAGAAGACAGGGGTGGGGGCGAGTGATGTCTCAGCACATTCCACAGCAGAGGCTGAGCAGTCATCCGCAGGAAGCAGACGAGCATGCTTATGTCCTACCTGAGAACATCCTGGTGCGCTGAGTTTGAGGAGGAGTGCTTCCACTGGGTGGGGACCCCACCGTGAACACCACTGGGCCCGGGCTCCCCGAGACAGCTGCCGCACCACCTCCACCTACAAGGGCAGCTAGGGAAACCGAGATGCTTCCTGAGATGGTTGGACTTGTGTGGGTCTGATCAACTAAAATCGCAGAAACGCAGTTTAACTTCATTTTTATAACTACACGCTACGTAATACCAAGACACAAAAACACCTTCTGAATAAATAAAGTTTGAATGCAATTCACTTGTTTATCTAAAGTTGGTATTCCACCCATTGTTTAAGCTGAATATTTAGTGACGTTATCTATGGTCAAGCAGATTGCTCAGGGGATACAATAACACTAACTTTAAACTTAAACCTCTTAAGAATCAGTCCAGGAAGGCTGACACAGAGTATATTTATAAAACAGTCACTCGGAGTAAAATCTTAAACATGCCAAATAAAAAAAATGCAACCCTCATGACCAAATGGCCTCAAGCCCAGCACGTTACTCTAATTATGAATCCACAGTACTCCAATTATGAATCTACACTACTTGCAGTGTTAAATAATGGATGGATGTCACCTTCTCCGTTTACTGGTTTCATGATTTATTGAAAAGTAAAGGCGGTGGCGAACGAGGTAAACATGCTTTGAAAAGCCAGACATTGACTGTGCCCCATACCTGCGGTCTCCATAGGCTTCTCTCCACTCAGGCTCTCGCTGCTCCCTCCGTCAAGCAGCTGTGTGCCAAAGGCTGCCTTCAGAAGCATGTCAGACAGCCTTCCAGCGCTCAGAGACCTGCCAAGGGTGAAGCACAGGGGCACAGTGGGAAAGGACCATCAGACACATAACCCTCAGCACCAAAGCTCAGGATCCACTCCTTCCATCTGCTTGGGAAGACAGACCTTAAACTTCTATGAGGAACCAAACAAGGCCAACCTACAGTTTCAGGATGAATCTCACAACCAAGTTCCTAATGGAATTTCTTATTCACATTTTAAAAAACCCACTTACAATCTGTTGTACTTGATAAACCAAACCACTGCTGGAAACTGTGATGGTAAACAAAAGGATTACATCTTTGTAAATCTTTGTGTTTATTACTGCATTTGTGTCGTAGCCCTTGAGCAATTAGCTAAAATTATTATTGGTTTTATCAGTCTTTTGTGAAGTAGCAGAATATTTCATTAGCAAGTTTCTCTTTGGTGAACACGAGGCAACTTATTCAGTCGCATGGCTATTTAATGCATTCAGTTATTGGAACCAAGTTCATTTATACCAAAAACAAGCAGATACGGCATGCCATGAAGAGCAGAGCTTATCAGTGCAGCCCTAATATTAGTAACCTATTTTCCAGTCCTTTCACGGTGCATCATTTTCACAAAAGACCAGCCAGAGGCACTTCTCCGATTTAGAAGGCGACCGTTTCCTTCATGCTGTCTATTTTTTGCATGTTTTTAATTAGCAAAGTCTTTTAAATTCTAATTAGTTGTGCAGTAAGAATTAACATGCTTTTGTTGTATAAAGCAAAACAAAAAACAGAGACCGATATAAGAATTAAGGTTCTTGTGAAATAAATTGCAGATTCAGGCTGTAAACCTGGGTTCCCCAATTCCTGGAGGGCCAGTCTGCAAGCCGGTTCGGTTTAATTGTCACCCCTGCTCACTTGCTTCTCGCTGTCTCAACAATGTACAGTTTCATTTGTCTAATGCTCAAATGTTTTGACTTCCTTTTGTTTGCAACACGGTATCTGCATAAATATTTTTTACAACGCTCAGTTTCAAGTAGTCAAAAAGCTCTTCTGGTTTCCAAGTTTCCAAATAAAATTTTTGGCAGGTTATGGTGATTTATCTGATCTTCAGGTTTAGACACTCATCTCAGCACAGACCACAATATACCTGACATGGATTTATGCTTAATGCTCTTGTCCCAATTTTATAGTTAGATAAAGTCAGCCTGCAGAAGATGCTCATACAGACCATATACAGGAATAATCAGAAGCAAGCCTGTTATTCCATGCTGCTGAAGAAGTATTAGGTACTCCCTGTCAGAATGTGCCTCTCTTACCTTCCAAATGAGCCAGGAGCCCCCTCTGGTGCTCGGGGGACAAGGCCAGGCTGGGCACCAGGCCCCAGGCCCATGTCCTTGAGATCTGGAACCGTCCGGTTACGGGTTGGTGTGAGGACTAGCGCCTGCTGCCCCAGCAAGGTAACCAGGTTCTGTGTGCTGGGTGGCTTAGGGAACTCAAAGGGAGGCATGGTCTAGATGTGGGTGGACAGGGACAGTGAATAAACTGCAGCTGTAAAAACAAGAGTGCGCCCCTGAAGAGAGGGGCTGGTCTGGGTGTAAGCTCACCCTGGTGGGGGAGCCCAGAATGGTGGGCAGGGGGCTTCGTTGGATGAGCTCGCTCAGCTTGGGTGATGTGTGCTGGAGCAGGCCGCAGGATCTTGGAACCAGTGGGTCGGAGTGCTGCTTGTGGATCTTCTGCCTGCTGCCATAAGCAGCCTCCAGCAAGCAGGGGGCACTGTGGAGCCGGGAGCCAAGCCCTTGTTGCTGAGGGAAGAACTCATGGCCCAGTGCAGCTAAACACCATATAAAGGAAAGGGGGGGAGGCATTAGTGAGTGTTTAAAAGCAAAGAACATGAATTAAAAATGTCAGTGTTGACCCGTCTAGATACTCCCAACCCAGGGGGAATACAAGGAGGAGAAAAAAAAAGAAAAACCATTGCAGAACATCACCAGCAATGCCCTTACTACTCAGAATGACCTCATTTGCAGCAGGACCAAAACAAACAGCACAGCTCCTTCCCCATCCCGAAAACCAGAAGACAGCCAACACATTAGCATGTGGCTCACCTGTCCCGTGCGGGGTCCGGCTCAGCTCTGCCCCCATATGAATAGTTTGGCCCGGCATCTCTGGGATGGTACCCACTAAGAAGCAAAGCAAAGTATCAGTAAACCTTCCAGGTAACCAATCGAGGAATCAGCCATCCCCAGGGTTACAGATCTGAGGGACACCAGGTGACATGCCCACTCATTCACTTTACCCGTTAACTCTTTCTTCTGTAAGAATCTATAAACACATTCATAATACATTATAATGCAGCTATAAAGCATCATGGTTATAAATATGTATAAAATATGTATAAAACCAAACTGTAGCCCTTCTTTCTGTAATCCAGTATCCAAGAGCATCCCAACATTAAGTCCCGTTACACTGGGAATTGCAAGGCTAACAGTATATTAAATTGCAGATACCTTGGGGAGAAGGCTGGTAAGGTCTGGAGCCACCCCAGGACAGCCTGCGTGAGCTGAAGACAGGCCCAGGGTCCCCTGGGTACGGAGGAGACGTACCGGTCCTCCCGAAGCCAAGGCAGCCGCCACTGGAGCACCGGCGCGGGGGCAGAGCCGCAGCCCTGCTCAATGGGAGCTGTATGAGACTCACGCAAGAGGACAATCTTGGTCGAGCTACTGATGTTACATTGCATTATTCATCACTGCTTGTGTAATTAAAAAAACACTGCAAATATAACCATTCCTATATACAAAAGCACATCTTGACCCACTGACCCAGCAGTAGGGCAGAGAGGGAGAATCTGACCTGGGAGAGCCCTGGTGGCTGGGTTCCAGAAGGTTCTGTTCCAAGCGCTGGTAGTTATGAACCTGGGTGGGTACTGGAATGGGCACTGACTGGCCATAAGTGCTGCAGCACTCTGCTTGTCTGCTTCAGGCCAGGGGAGACATGGAGGGAGGTGGAGAGAGGCAGGGGGAAAGCGGGAGAGAAATCACCATCTCTGGGTTATAACACCTTTGCCACAAAATGCATTCATTCATGCATCTCCTATAAAAAGCAACCATTTAGAGGACCATTTAGTGGTCCATCGACCCAACATTATATAGCTTCTTTCAAAAAACAAGCTCAAGCCATTCATAATTATATCTGTATGTTGCTACTAGGGCTGACACTATTGATTATATTGAAAACTGAGCAATCTACCGATTAATCTGACGATTCATCAAGTAACCAATATAATATAATAGAAACTGCGACTGGTGAACACTCAGTCACGGAAAATGCAGGCATTCCAGTCAGGTGGCCTGAAAACATGCGAAGGCCACACCCGCACACAACGGCTGCGGTGTGCGGCGACAGCGATATCCATCGCAACATCATGCCGCGCTCTGTGCGATGTTAACTTCACAGCATTTCACACACATGCAGTTGCCACGTCACAAAGATCATGAATCTGTGTTGCGCCAAAACATTTTTACTCAAGTCACAGGAAACCAAACTTTGGCAAAATCTGAATGATGGTTCTCTTTTCAATTGTAAATAAATGTGTAGTAAAAAAAAAAAAAATAATTAAAAACAGTCTAAAGTTTAGCACCGCTGCTTTTACATCTGCATCCCGAGACAACCATAATCATTCACATCTTTGCTGCTGGACTCTCACAGATGTCGTGACGCGTTTCTGAGATTATTAAACAGAAATGGTCACAAAGACATGTGCAGCAACAAGAGATCTGTCAGCTCTGCTTTGTGCCTGATGGCAAAACACCAGGCACCACTGACTTATCTGCCAGGCTCTGCTGCTGGATAAGATCTATTTGGCAATATAGTTAATCTTCAACTCTTAAATAATCACAGAAACTTAACATTTCTGTTATGTTTTTCTAGTATCATTCACCCTTAACACACTATATGTTCACAAAAGGTAATTAATATTAATTGCTTATATGTAGCATATTATGTAAAATGTGGCTAATCAACGGGGCTAACCTTCCTTGTAGCAGTGATTAATTTCACGTACAAGATTCATAGAAAGCAAATAAAGCATAAAAATGTAAGTGATGACAAAGAAGAAACCTGACTTTTTTCTACTAAGCTGTATTTACACTGCAGCTGTGCTGTGCTGATATAAAAAAGTTCTGCTTTGTAATACTGACAGCCGGCTGCATTCTAATTCACTTCTAATGCGAAGATCTTCCACACACGTGATGCTTTCATGTTTTATTTATTGGATGTTTTTTTTTTATAAATCAACTTTAATTGCGTAATCGTGACAGCTCTAGTTGCTACACATCTCGACTGCTGTACACAGATACATTTGTATATCATGAAAGCTCAGGAACACTAGGCCACAGTCAAGAGGCTAACATCAGAAGTTTTATTTGAGATGACAGAAGATAACGCTGCTGCCTGCACCGACACCCTGCTGCTGCTCTCACCTAAGAAGGCCAGGAGAGCCGCTGAAGGAAGGTGAAGGAGACCGCGTCCTGACCTGTGCCACACGACCAGTAGAGGCCAACAGTGAGCTCCTGTTCACGAAGACAAAACGGTGAAGAGTCTGCCTGAAACTGTCAATGGTCTACAATGCTCAGTCTGATGCAATCAAAGCTGCACCCTCTCAACGCCACATGTACACATGTATGCATGCAGAAATTCCCATAACTCTTAACACGCGGACACTAAATTCCGACGGCCCTTTGGAGGCTCCAGCAGTGTCCCAAATGTCCCGATCACCAGTGCATTTGGGGCGGCTGCCTGATCACTCACCCACTGTACATCAGGCTGTCTTGCACAGTTTTGGCCCCCGCACCCTCACAGGTCATCTCACCTGCAGAGGAGAGGCAAATAAAAAAAAAAGTTACTGGAGACTGACGTTGACCCATTAATCTTGGCTGTTGGGATTCCACTGTATATGGACATAAAAATGGTGCCTGTGAAGATCTGGCAAGCTAATCCAAATTCTCTGCCATCTGCTGATTTTGCCCTTTGCTTCTCAGTAAACTCCCACCATGAAAGTGTGCTAACTGCCACGCTCTCTGCGCCTTTAAAGGTGGAAAAGGCTTACTGGGCAGCTGGGCTGGCACCATGACAAAGTCATCTGTGTCACAGGAGGAATTCTTGCTGCTGCTGCCGCCACCGGAGTCCTTAAGTAGGAAGCCCGGTGCATCTTGGGTAGGCGATGCCAGGGCCTTCTGCTGCAGCTGCTGCATCTCAGCCACCGACTGCTGCCCACATGTGGCGCGGGGTTGGGGGGGGGGGAGAGACCACCAAAGCCTTATCTTCCTGTTCAATAGCCCCTATGTTTACAGGTATCGCGTTTAATACTCAGACATACTGGAACTCTTTGAAACATGCAAAGTAAATCTCTTTCTACCAGTCCCTTTATAACAAATGAGAGTAAGCCGCCTGTATTTCACCTATCACCCCTGTGCTATACCTCACTGACTTCCGAGTCGGTTAATGGTATTTTACAGGTAACCGCTTTCGCCATGTTTCTGGCCATTTCTTGAGTTGTCCAAGCTGAAAAAAATCGCCGGCTGCACTCAACCATAAGTTCAAGGGGATATTCTGGGCTTCAAAGCCTCTCAATTATCACACCAAAGCTGAGCTCCTTTTACAGCAGGATTTAGCAGTAAATAGCGATCGACGGCCCCAAGGGCATGAACGCGGCACTAAGTTCCAGAGGTGGATGGGGGCAGAGGGGGTCTTACGGGAGGGGAGGCCAGGTGGGAGGTGGAGGAGCTGCTGCAGGAACTGGCCGAGCCAGAGCTGGGGTACGATGGCATGGGCACGGGGGCAGCTGCCAGAGAGATAGCCATGGTTAAGTCATTGTCATCAACAGCAGGCATGGGAATTTACAGCATTAATCCTAATCTATATAATTACTTATAAATAACGTAGAACACTGGCCATAGGCCTCATCACTAAAAGTGGGATACAATGAGGAATCTCAGAAAGAGGCCATCCTGAATGACATGTACTGACGGTACTCACATTTCTTCATGGATGAACTTGCTTCTAGAAAAGGGTGTCTGAAGAACTCATCTGAAGAAAGAAAAAAGGGGAAATGTGTTCAGGAAGAGCTGCCAGTTGTTCCAAATGCTGCATTTTCAGACAAATACTGTCCTTTTCCTGGCTTAAACAAACCACAACCTCACACCTATGGGTTTTAGCCCATCAATTAGGGGCTTGAACCAGCGACCATCCGACCACAGGCACAGGCTTGTGCAAGGCATACTGGCAGTTTTCATCCAAAGGGACACACCTCATTCACACACACTATCTATGCTTCTGAACATCTCACCCATGCACCTGCTAAAGTACGTTAGGCAAGGGTGCCTAACCAAGAACTCTTTGGTCACAGAGCTCTTAACGCCCACTCCCATGTCAACAACCATGAAGGGATGTAAAGGTCACAGACCAAAGTCCATTCGGTCCTTGTGGTTGCGCTGTAGCAGTCCCTGGAGTAGGTGCCTCAGATAAGCAGATGTCTCACGGGGGATACTGGAGGGGGGGAATATACATATACACATTGTTTGCACATGCATTCACTGTTTAAAACACGCTTGGCAGCAAATCCAAATTAAATGTGTGAATAATTTTACATATTTAATTTATGCAACTGTAAATCTGAGCCGGAAAATGTATACTTTAAAATTCTTAAAATTCATATAAAAATATAAAATCCTACAAAGAGACATACAGTACTGAAAACTAAGGGCATGCACAATTCAAAATCAAATTAAGTGAAACAATGGCCCTTAAGGCTTTTAAATACCAAATAAATGAATGGATAAATAAAGCTGAAGGTACTGGGTTTCGACTGGGGAGTGAGACATTCATACCGTATGTGGGCAGACCGGAAAATGCCAGTATCACTGACAGGGTAGATGTCTGGCAATGTGCGCATGTGTGTATGTAGGGGGGGGTTAATAACATGGAGTGCACAGATAAAGGCCCAACATATGCAAACAATGGCCTGACAGGGCCAAGGCCAACGTTGTCTGGCCTTTAAAGCTGCCTCACATCCCTGAACCCTAGAAATGCCAAGAGATCGCCACTGTCTTCAGTTCATCTCCATGACTGGTCATGCCCTGCTTTTCTGATGCAATGCACAGGACACATTTTTCGCTGCTTTGCCCCACAGGCATTTCAGTCTGACTTACAGCTCTTACGACGGTTGTCAAATGGTCTGAGTCACGACGGGGTTATAGCCCAGCGTGAACCCAAGACTGAGTGCCAAGGCGGGGTAAGAATGAATGCGGCTTGCACCAAGACAGGTAAGGTTGCCATGGCAAAAGCTGCCCGACAAAACGTGAAAAAATAAGGGATATGTCTGCATCAGCAACTTCCATCGTTGGAACCATGCAACTGAACGATGTAAGCTAACATTGTTAGCAACTATGCTTTTGGGAAACATACCCAAAGCCAAGAGCGCAGGGCAGAACTTACTTGGGGCTGAGGTTCTTGTTCTTCTCGTAGAAGAGCCGGAGATCCTGTGGACTGCTCGCCTGGGAGAAAATGGCACGGATATGGCGTCACATTAACGAGGTCAGATGCACCCAGAGGTTACCTTCGAGCACAGCTACTCACAGCCTGCCCAAAGTGCTTATCTCCAGTCAACCTTCTCACAATTAACACAATCCTGATAAAACCTTACATCAGGATTCATTATAGAGTCAGAATATGTCCTGAACCCAGTGACCTAACAGACACAATGGCGCTGGAGAGAGTTTGACATTGGACCAGGGGTGCACTTAAATTAAAGACAAAGGTGTATTTATTGGGGGATGAGTGAATCCTAATTAAATATTGGGAGGTACACCACCCCCCCATTCCTAAAGTACCAGTGAACTTTCGGGACACACCTACTGAAACTCTTTTGTATTTTAACAAAATAATGAACACACCTCAAGGTTATGTGAGCAAGAAAAGACAGATGATTTGACCCCCACAACCCCAGACCTAAACCTTAAAGAGTTGCTTTAGGATGAGTTGAGTCAAAGCACACGATTTGATTTCAATGGCTGAAAACTGTAAATCCACTTTTACTGCCCGGGAAACTCAAAGCACAAGCACTACCAGCCTTGTGTCCAGAACCGGCAAAAAACATTTCAGAGGTTCAGCTGTTCTCTTGGTCATGCAGGGGGAATAATATAGCTAACATAGAGACAAATACATTAAAATCAGGTGTGCCCAGACTGTTCACTGGTACTGTATGCTCCTGAACTAATAGCACTCACCCTGACTGACCTAATCACTTCAAGGGCTGGATTAGATAACCATGTGTGGTGGTTAGAGGACTGTGCTGTTCACTGTTTAGACATAACTCTGAGCAACAAAACTTAAGGAGAATGACATTTATTTACATTGCCCCCCAATTTGATTTCACTGGCTGAAAACTATAAATCCACTTTTATTGCCCGGGAAACTCAAATTTGCTCACCATCTCTCAATTCCAGAAGACTACATGCAGAGACAACATATTTTAGTGCGTACATTTTGGCCAGTAACACGGAGTGGGCCAAAGTGATCGACATTTGTGGCGACTCAGATGCAGAGAACAAACGCTCTTAATGAAATGACAAAATTCCAAATCTGGGGTCCAAAACATAAATTGTGACGCTGTTCCCACTGTGACTATCCATCCAATCCCAATTTAAACTGAAAGCGCAGAAACAAGGCTATTTTAACCTAGACACATAAGATGTATATAAAAACATTTGTAATACCTTTCACCCATCTCATTCGTGTATCACGAGATATGATGGTACATTACTGACTGACACACTGATAGCAGCTGCATTTAACACTATTTTCAACAGAGCTGCCTGCCAGGTAATGAGAACGCATTGCCAAATGCTGTTTACAGTCAGTCATCGAGAAGACCCGGGGACTAGTCACTTCCTCAAGCAAGGGCATTTAAAAATATAAAACGGCCAGAACTTCACGGCAAAGGGAGACAGCAAGCACTCTCCCCTTGAGTAAATAAGGGGGACAATTACCAAAACGCAGGCTCTAAACCTATTTCTGGTGGATAGAGGTGGGAAATGTCCAATGTCCACACACAGCTTATTATGGCAGGGTTTCACAATAAGGAGCCTGCTGACTCATTCTGCTTGTTCTGAACATCCTCAGAGATGGCAAGCTAAAACCATCATCCTATCCCCCCATAAAGTGGCAACTGACCAAAACAAAACAGCTACAGAAATGAAACCCAGGGTCTGTTGGAAAATCTGTTATGCAAAAGAATTAGAATTAGTCTTCCAAATCCTAATTATATCATGGAAATTACACAACCTTGAAGCTGTGTGCCTTGAAGCTAGGGCATGGTGCAGAAGGTGGCTCAGGGTTCTAAAACTGGATAGGACACGGCATCTGGACCCTCGCAATAGGTATTTAAACAGAACGGCTAAATAGCTCTGACTACAAACAAGTCTGAGAGTATAAACATCTAGCAGGTATAAGGTAAGTTTGTCATCACATAACAGCAGTCCGACCTGATTACTGATTCCAGTCATATTTCTAGGTATGCCTATCCTGCAAGGAGAAACAGCAGCTTATGGCTAAATAAATAAATACAGCAGGTGGCTCACATGTGCAATTTTTAACTCTGTTAAGATTACATACACCAGATACCTTATAGAGGAATTTGGCAGGTCGCCTGACTCACTGCTCTGCCGAGGACAAAAATGAACTCTGTTTAACAGGTCTGACAACCGTGTGAGATCTACAGAGAAAACACATACCCCCCTCCTGTGCCCATCCCCCCGCCTGGCGATTAGACACTCGAGACAAGCATTTCAGGAGCAGTACTACGACAAATACTACTGTGAATAGGGAAAGCCTCTACATTTCACCACATTATAATTCCTATGCGTTTCTATCCCAAAATCTCAGCCATCTCAGAGGAAAAAAAAAATACATCTAGTATTATATAACACTACTATTGCAGCATCATAAATACATCTCAACATTATACATTAACATATCTGCCTCACCTACATGTCAATTTGAACAGAAGCATATGCTGAGAAATGAAATGTAAGTGCAGACTTCCAGCAGCGTGGAGTGCAAAGTGACAGCCGGAGCACTGAGGGCCTCAGGAGGTCCAGGCCCAGTCGGCTGCCCATCGCCCAGCCCTCAATGCACTATTTACCCGCATCTCCTCAGATGCCTGCATGGACGCACCTGAAAGGGGGCCTTCCCGGTCAGACACTGGTACACTATAGTTCCTATGCTCCAAAGGTCCGCTTTGGCATCGTAGTTCTGGGACATGATCACCTCAGGGGCCTGATGGGAGCAACACAGGTAAAATAATTACACCTGCCCTATATCTGCTGTCCACCCTTCTGCCCCCATACTGGTGAAAAAGGGAGATCTCAGATTAGTGTGTCTTCATTGGTTTATAGCTGGATACCTATGCCTATACCTAAAGCTTGCTGTAGTAATATTAACCAAATGCTAATTTCAAAGAGTACACATGCTACACCCACAATAACAACATAGCAACACACCACAAACAGTAGTAAACTAACCATATACATGGGTGATCCACACAGTGTGGCCGCCATCATATTGTTCTGGAGGTACCGTGCAAATCCAAAGTCAGCTGTAGAGAGAGAATGAAGCACAAGGTCAAAGGTCACAAAGTCGAACATGGATTGGATACCTGAATTTCCGATATTAATATTTAAGAGCTACGTGGTCATCGAAGCATGTTAAGTGCCAAAGCTCCCTTACATCAGATCAAATCTCTAGAGCCATCACAGTGAACAGTCAATCGGGGGACAAAAGGCCATTTCAGCCTTGACAAATTTCCCACTCATTGTGGATATAGAGGGCTGCTAGCTGACAGAGTTGGATGCCTGGCAGGGTGCGATTTTCCCAACGCCCTTCGGAGACCAACAGTGCACCACAAATGATAAAAATAGACTTGCAAACAACCAGACCCCACCCCATAAAATCAGCTGAAACAACACCAGCACAGTGACGCAGCTGCTTCCCACGGCACGGCCCTCAGCGTGGGGTTAGCGCTACACGGCCATTACATAACACTGACTGAAGACGTGGGGGTGGGAACACCATTGGCTAGTCTCATTCCCCAGCCTAACCCTTCCACCCCTGCCCTTCTGACATCCTGACTCCCATCTGGGAGGGGCCCACCACCCAAAAGTAATCTGAAACTTACAGTCTAAAGCCAACTAGCCTCACATACTCCAGAGACGTGTGTGTGTAAATATATATATATATACACACACACAGACACACACATACATTTACACACATATATGATCCTTTTTTTTTTTAAAGGAAACTTACTTTAGATTTCAACTCATCAAATAATTACTCTGTTTAACTAGATGACAAGAATAAAAGTTACAACAGTGAAAATGCCTGTGCCTATGCCTGTGGTAAAGGCCCAGGCCCTGCTCCACACCAGCATGGCAGACTCACCGATCTTGATGCGGGTGGTGTTGGGGTTTGACCGGCGCCCCCCCGAGTAGGAAAGCAGGATGTTCTGGGGCTTGAGGTCCCGGTGGATGATGCCCTTGGCCTGCAACACCCTCATAGCGCCAGCAATCTGCTGGAGGAAGAGCCGGATGGTGTCCTCACTCAGGGTGCCCTTGGCTGTCGGATTGGCGGGGGAAGGGGGGGGAGGGCGGAGAGGGGAGATCGCGTTAGCCTCCACCACAGAGCATTCCATTGAAAAATACACTAATCTTACCAGCAGCATGGGCTACTAGAGTAAACAAAGGAAAAAGACAACCTTTATTCATGTTTATCTCACTTTACATTTTGCAGCCAGTTCACATGAATCGAGCCGATAGAGACTTGACTGGACCTTCTTTAAATTCACAGGTTCTTGAAATTCTTGACTTAAATCAGGAGGGAGGAAACAGGGGAATCTTAACTTTTGATTTTCAAAAAACACTGTCAACAGACTATTGCCTTTATAAGGCGGGCATCCCATTAGACAAATATGAAGATTAAATATTCATGAATGGCATTCCCAAGCCCAGTATGATTTATAGGTTTCAAACAAAGACTCTCCTCGAGGGCAGTAGCTCTACTCATATAAATATGCCTGTCTTATAGCATTTTGTTAAATTAGAGGGATATTTGAGCCGACTCCCTTTATGATATTTTAACAGATGATATAATTGCCTTGACCCTTCCTGTGTGACTCTGAGGGACTCTACCTGAAAAAAGACAAAAGATTGAAGGAAATTGAGAAAATATGCATTTCCCTCATCATTATACCCAGACTCATCGCCTCGTCATGCCTTTCAAGGAGAACAAACAAAGGCTTTGTTTGTGCTCACTGTTCAATTAATTGAAGTTCTTGATACACAGCCATTAATGGCAGAGAAGCCAGGTAGGGTGAGGTGAGGGCGAATGAGGAGATTACAGCCCACCGGTGGACTCGCTGACCCCGGGGCTTGGGTGTGCTAGCGATAAGCGTCAGTCACAGGCTCCTCACCATCCTGTGTCTTGTTTCGCTCTGTTGGGGACACTGGAGGAAGTGTGAGCTTCACCCAATCCCGAGGCCACGTTTCCAGTAACTCCCTACGTGCCTATACTCTGTGCCTATGTTCTGTCTGGTACCTGGAGGCACCACCTATGCTGCTTCCAATTATAACACTTAGTCCTGCTCTATTTTCAGAAATGAAAGCCAAATGCAAGGAGGACCTCAGCTATTTTCATAAAGTGAGCAAAACACCCATAAAACAGAAAACAACCACACCCACATATATAAGGAACCTGACGAATTAAAAATAGGCTAAGTCACAGGTTCACATCCTGGGTCTCGGGCAGCTGTGGCTCCACAGAGAAACCAACCTGACCAGCACATCTGGAAAAGAGCATCTGTAGGCTAGGTAAGCTACTCTGAATAAAGCCGCCAGAAATTCAGTTTATTTTTTTATACTTGTTAGATTTTACAGTGTCACTCTTAGTTTATTTGCTTCGCATCCATTTATTGAACTGCTCAGCAGGGGTTTAAATTACTGAGAGTAAATGAGGATATATGCAGTACTAGTGAAAAGTATGGAGACACCTACCCATAGAAAGGTTTATTTGTACTATTCTCCACATTTTACAATGATCATAAAAGCATCAAAAACTATAAAATTTTCAAAAATTATAAAAAAAAATATATAATAATTGTTGGGGGTGGGGATCGACTGATTGGAACTCAGAAGGTTGCTGGTTCAAATCCCCTGGTCAGCAGTGATCCCAACATTCTCACAAATATTACTATATGAATTCACCTTATATGGAAAAAGTGCCAATGAGATCAAACCATTGTCTGAGAACTAATTAGAAACAATGATGATTTCCAGCACTAGCACGTCACGCCAGCAAACTGATGCAGTACAGCATCAATAATGGTGTCAAACCCAGCTATAGTCTAATCATTAATACTCAGCTCTGTGACTAACCCAGGTAAAATTTCATAAGCCTATTCAAATGAGATTATGGCAGGCACCAAAGAATGCATGGCAAACATTTTTAAAAAGCCCCTACTAGTGACACTACAGATTTGGAATTTTATTATAGGTATTTAATGCTGCTATATGGGATGTAGCAAGAGGGGTTACTAATTCGTGTATATTTTTAGAAGCTGTGTTTTTCCACAATACCAGAGCCCAAGAGGGAGATGAAGCAATACTGGGACAGATGATGAACAGAGGGATGAGGGGGGTGATACCAGAGCCAACGGGCAGTTAGTGTGACACTGGTGAGGTGGCCGAGTCAGGGGTCTCCAAGATAAATAAGCACCACTGACACCCCCCCAGGGCTTTAAATAAACCCATCAACTCACTCCACGTAAATTTAGCCAGCAAGGGCCCTCGCTCCGCATCCCTCCACCGCCACTAGACAAACACACAGCTGCCAGATCCAGCAAACCTAAGCTATTTCCAGATCATCCGAGGGCAACTGCAGCATCTCTGCCCATGAGCTCCAAACTGCAGGTGCTTCTCCAGACAATACACCTATTTTTTGGGCCAATCAACCCTCCCCCCCCCCCCCCCCCTAATTACTGGATTCATTTTCCCACGTTAATTCATTTTCCCACGTTAATTCATTTTCCGCCTGCTGTTCCAGACGTGAAATGGTGGCGTAAACAGGGCTGCTGTTGTGGAAACTGCAGATCAAGGAGTCACACCTGTAATGCCAGGCGAAAAACAGGGCATACCCCCCACCCCCAACACCCCACTCCCAAGCATCATTACGGACAATGTGGCAGATGGGTGTTTCATTACATCAGTGCCCAATTAACCCTCCTAGTATTACCAGGCCACATCCCAATAAATTGTCAGGTAGCTTACAGATGCTTCAGAAGGATCAACAGACACCAACATTACCACGGCATTACCGACGATTTCAATGCCGGCATGTACACAGGCCCTGGCATTACAATGCTGTGCAGGGAAAGTGCCAGTTCCTTAAAACCTGTCAGTCTATGACAGTACCTGAGAACAGACACAACACAAGTCCGTGGTCTTCAAAAAAAAGGACACACTTACAGTGGAGATAGTCTGCCAGGTCTCCTCCATTGCAGTACTAAAGAAAGGGGGACAAAAGGGGCAGATTAGCGACACCATCTCTGCAGATGCCTCCCTTGCAGACAGCTTCTTTATTGGCAGTACTCACTTCTTACACGTGAAATCCTATTCCACTCCCTACAGGAGGCCAGTTACACATGAATCAATACCAACTCCCAGGAACATTTAACTGCAGATGAAACCCCACTGATCCAAGCATTCAGCCCCGATTTTATCCTGCTGTTTAATTATTATTTCTTTTTTGTACGGTATGGTGGTCATGCAATCCAAGTGCACAGTGCTTTTCAGGACTCACAGTGAGTAACCCACTAATTTTAGGGACTTACCTCCATGACAAGGTAAACGCAGCTTGCCATTTCCTGGAAAGACAAACAAAGGGTTGGAAAAATACTAAAAAGATTTTAAGGTAACAGCACACAGTTTTTTTCTTTTTGTCTTCAGGCTCCATATGGGGCTACATAAAAAGGGATGACCAAGAAGGAAAGGAACAAAATGGCATTTACAAAAAAAAAACACCTTCCTCATGAATTATTGGGAAAGTGATCACAGATTTTTGGCATTAAAAGTATCTTCCCATTTCCGGATCCAGTTCCTCTCAGTTTGGAAACAGAATGTTCAGAAAAAAGGAGGGCAGTAACATCAGTAACAACATAAGTATGCCCTGCTTTTCATTCTCAAAATAATAATAACAGCAGTAACAACAACAACATAGACATACTGTTTCTAAAAGAAGTTGTTAATTACCTATGCAAGCAGACAGGGCACTCAGAGTACAGCACATGGTGTTAACACACAAAAGTGAGGGTCAGCCCGCACAAAGCCTAACAGAAAAATGCTGCATGCTGGAAGTAAAACAAACTCCACAGGCAGGGTTAGTCCGGAGAAGACCATCATGGATTTAAAAACATCATGACACAACTACATAATGCACACTGTGTAGAAAATGTATAAAAATGGGTATGAGACAAAGGAGTGTTAAAGAAAAACTTATTTCCTAGCTTAGTGACGCTCGCATGAAAGCCCAAACCTTAAGGTATTTTTAACACTGAACCATTAGTTTATAATTCCTATAATTTCTCTAAATATGGTTCATAAACTCATTTATATGCCCCATAGAACCAAGAGAGGAGAAGGCCATGAAGTCGGGAAGCCCAAATTACCTAGCAACATGCATATCTTTCATTTAATGGCCAATCAGCGGATCTCAGCTTGCCTTTCTCAAAAAACACTGTTGCTGACGAAGCAACATTGCCGCTTTCTTTGTCCAGTTATTAGCAAAGCAGCAGATAACCATCTGTTTCAAATTATGCAGTCAGGCAGACTCATTCGCTGCTGGCCGCCCAGCTACAGTGTCACTTTACGGCACAGAGATATCAGACAGACGCGGACTGAAATGCATTGTAAGGCAATATCTGTGACGCTTAGTACGTGAGCATTAACAGGAACCTGTCATTACCACAGGTCAGTTCCAGGACTAGATAAAAATCCACCAGGCATCATATGTACAGCAATACTATGCGGCCGATCCCAGGAATAACAGTAAAACTATCAGGGAAAGGGGGGGGGGGGGGGGTCAACAG
>JAODKK010000039.1:7554119-7564732 GCA_026774405.1 Petrocephalus microphthalmus
AACCCACTCGTCAAAGTACAGATTTTACTTTTGTTTTTGGGTCGCATATGGTACACTAGGCCGTAAAGCAAAAAAAACATTTACTTTACTTTACTGAGTGGGTTGAATGTAAGGCAGAAATAAAACGTAGGGTCAAATATGACCCCATGGGTTCCCCAGGGTTAAACGGGCTCTTCAAACTCTTCTGCTGTACCAGGGTATAAAAAAAACCTTTTTCAAGCTATTTATTTATGAATTTTTGATGACTGAATAACTATAATATGAACTGCAGGGAACAACATATATTTGGCATATAATTGTCCACTGGACCTGATCCCCTGTCATGCCTGAACTGCTCTGCCTGTCCAACCCCCTCATTTTCTCCTGGCCAGCCCCACCTCATGCTTGTTAATCCTGCCTATTGTTGGTAGCCTCCTGTTAACCATCCACAGCTGCCTGGTGTTTTCCCCCTAGTTAGCCATGTATATCAGTGCTCCCTGGGCCTGTCTTCCCTAGTTCTGTCATTGCAACCTGTGCTTGCAGCTCCCTGAGTCCCCAAATTAGGGTTAGGGTTAGAAAAACTATGGGTTTCTCAGGCATCAAAAGTCATTTTTCTGATCGATCTGGGCCGACAGCAGAGGGGAAACCATAGTTTAGCTCCATTAAGTTGTATATTTCATACTGCATAACTGCCATAATGAAGGCATCCCTGTCCTCAGGTAATGTGCCTGACTGATTTAAAGTAATGGGAATCAGACCGCTATTGAAGAAACCAAGTTTGGATCCACAGGAGCTCAGTAATTACAGTTGAGATGGTTTGGGTATTTATCCAAGACGCCACCTGAATGCCTCGCTGGTCAGGTGTTTGGACATGTCCAACAGGGAGGAGATCCTGGGCAGACCCATATTCTGGAGAGATTAGATCTCTTGGCTGGCCTGGGAATGCCTTGGTATTTCCCGGTGGGTGGTGAGAGGGAGGTCTAACTCAGACTGCTACCCCTGTGACCTGGACCTCGATGAGTGACAGAAAACAGATGGATGTGACTGTATGGGATTCTGATCTAAATATCTAATTAATTTTAAAAAGTTTGCATTTATTATCTTTTTTTTGTAGCATATTATGCATATTATGATATTTGTCATTTAATCATTTTTGCAAAAAGTAAGAACTCACTTTTATATGTAAGATTTGTTATACGTAAGACTCCATATCATGAGCATATACCACATCAGGATCCTTGTTTGCACAAAATAAGACAGGAATAAAAAAGAACATCAATGATATTGTGTGCAGTTTATTATTTTTTTGCTTTAATACTTTATCTCATATGTGTGACCCAGACCAGAATAAGCCATTGGAAGACAGATGGAATTTGTCTCAGAAGCTTTTAATTAACTCTGACTTCACTGTGAGCATGTTAAGTAAAACGTTAAATACATGTTAAAATGGAACTTTCAGCACTTTTCACAGTAACTTCAATTTCATCCTTGCTTAAACATTAAATTTAAAGGTAATGATGAGAGGGGACCCAGTTACAGGGGCATGAGGTTTATTTCCAAAGTCATGGCCCAAAAGCCATAGCTGAAACACAAGCAGTGTGCCGCTGAGCAGCCAAGCGTAACGTGATGAAAAAACCCAATCAAAAACGCAGTCCAGAAGCGAGTCAGAACACAGGCAGTAAACTGCAGGTTCTGGAAGTATAGCATGGTGAAAGACATATACAGAAACAGTGCAGGGAAGAAACAAATGATCACTAAAGTGAAAACACACAATATATCGTAAAGAGGTAACTGCAAAAAAAGACTCCTACAAAACAACATCGGAAAGCAGGGCCATAGGGCACAGGTGCACTAGTGGTGAGTTGCAGTGGAGTGAGGCCGGCTGGATGCACGTGTGACACACTTGAAACACTGTGCAAAACATGCGCACAGTATTGCCCTGCTACAACCTCGTTGAATTACAACAAGCCAATGATATTTCCCAATTTTTTCCTCGCTGCTAAAACAATTGCATTAGATCCATCCCATAAATAGATTACGGTTAAAATTAGGTACATGGATCGCAAAAATGGCCTGGACAAAATCATGCATCCTTTTTTAGGGTTCCAAAGTTTGTTTGAGGTATATCTTAAGAGACTTAAAATAAAATTGATTCTTTCTGTAAGATGGCAAAGGATAGTGGATATCCAGGGTCCATTGATTAATTATGTTCTTGTGTATTTGCAAGGATAAAATAATAATAATAATAATAATAATAATAATAATAATAATAATAAGTTCCATCTATATAGTCTCCTTCAAAATCCCAAGGTAGCTTAAATTATCTAAATTATCCGTTATTTTCACTGGATCTGGTACTGCAACTGACGTCAAATGCACGTAACTTGCATGATGTCTGAGCCCTGACTTATGCCTGAGCCTTCACCCAGATGCAGCCCTTCCATGAGGGCTTTTCTTCTCTGTGCTGCTGTCAGGTTTTTTCCTTATTCCCCACACTTTTCGTTAAATCCACATTCACCCACTTCCAGCATTAAGTCACTCTTCCTTTCTTCCAGCCCTGTGACTGGAGCTCTTGTTTGGCACGCTTCCCCTGGCTCATGCCGCATAATTCGCAATAGTCTATTGTTAGCAGGCCTCAGCCTACATTCAGATGGACTCAGGGTTCAGTACTTTTGCACTTCATTCTGGGAGTGTGCCATATACGGTATATGCCAATAATGTCAATAATACAACAAAAGTACCACAGATGTCTGATGTTCTCCAGAAAGTCAGTAACATCTTCTTTGGTAGCTATTAGAACACAGCTTTGGGTCCCAACATCTGCTCACTGGCACTCCAACCATTCCAGCCATTTGATCAATTTCACAATCAGCTCATTTAATGAATTAACTTCATTAGTTAATTACGTTCATGAGGTAAATATTGGATGGTAACAGCAAATGCTGGAGTGAATTGTGGAGAAGTTTAGACATTCTTTAGCTGACTTCTTTAGAAGCCTAAGACTTTCTCAGTATTATGCCATCTATAAAAACTCCAGATTACATCCCCTTCTGATGTCTGGCCTGAAATCTTTTTGAACATTATGTTTCTAAGGTTTTGATTACTTTCAAGAAATGGCTGATCTTTTTTTATTTCTTTTTCTTTGTTTTTTTTATTAGTTTCAGAAGTTTTGGGAATGAGAGATTAAAAACTCTTCTGCAGTGTCAAAGGTCATTTTACGTTCTCTGGAACATTCTCACAAACCAGCTGTGCTTCATGATTTGGATATGGACAGACAGAGATGTAGCATCAGGGCAGATAAGACAGGCAACAGCCTGGGGCCCTCAAGCCCAGGGCCGCAATTACATAGGACACTGCAATGACGTCTGCTTAATTTGCGTATTATGTTTTTTTACTAACCAAAGTGAAAATAACTTGCGCTCATTAAATTCTATTGGTAAAATCTATTGGTATTATTAATATAGGCTTCACCCTTGAGTAATGGCAATAAATGTTCCATGCTGGTGAAAGGTGAGTAGGAGGGTCCCGTGGAGTTTTTTGGGGTGGGGGTCCCAAGAATCCTTAGAATTCCCCTTGTGGACAGAGAACACCTTAAAATCAGGATTAGAAAAGAATCACTTTCTAAATGAAGTTTAGATTGTTGTGTATTTGATCCTGGTTCGTTGGCTTGTTGATTTTCACAACTGGTGTCATTCTCCACAGAAACCCTAGTGCAGTTTAATCTATTTGTGATGCTACATAACTGTGAACAGTAGCATCTCTTCAGTCTAGCGTGAGAGACCCCCACAGATTGGCTGTACATATGCCAATTTAAATCCTCGGTGGGCAAGAAACCTCACAAGATCCTACAGCTATGATTTCCACCAAAGTGAACCTCCCCTCTTGTTAGGTACTGAGACTACAATGAGTTGTTTCTAAATCAAAGGGTATATTTTTTCTAGGGTTATTCTTGAATTTTTCATATATTCTGGACATCCAGGGATATTTAAAAAAAGGGGCACAATGATTTTTTCCTTCATGATGTCTCAGCATGTATCAGTATAGCTCTATAAGCTGTATTATAAAAAAAAATAACTAGAATCCATTTTTTTACTGAAAAAGAAAAAATGTTTTTAAATCCTCACTAGGGGAACAAGAGCACCATTAATCTGACGCAAAGCACCGGCTTGCTAGGAAATGCTAATGAATAAGAGTGATTTAAGGGAAAATCAACTGGAGGCTTGTCCTTCTGGGAAACTCTGTATTAAAGTGCGATTTATTTTGCTGCTGATAACACGCTTCCTAGCCAATTGTAAATCAGTTCTCAACAAGTCTAATTCAATCATTGTCTTTAGCGAGACATTCTAAACAGCCACACATAAAAAAAAAATACATAAATCACACCAAGCCATTAAAAATAAATACTCTACTTGTCCAAACGACAGATCGACCAGTTAGGCTAAGAGGATTGCCTTCACTGGATCCATCTCTGCTCTCCTCAATGCATTTAGACCTTAAAACCCCCCTGCCATGGAAACCCATTCTCATTTTTCATCCATTTTAATATTTTAGTGATGCTTAGTAATTCGCTCGGGCCTGCAAAAGGAGCATCCTCCTGGGGCTTGGATCTATAACCCACGGGTTGCTAAAGCTCTGTTCTTAACCACTTTCACGAATGCTGCTGCTATCACTTAATTGGGCTACATTTATCACTGAAAAGGTGGCTTTAAAAAAAAAAACATTTAATCTATTAATAGTAGAATAAACTGTGATCTGTGCAAAATGCTTATGGTTTTACAGGGCTTTATGATACATTTGTACATTTCTTTGATTGAGCTGTATTGGTTGTAGTTTAAACATTAGAAAGCTAAATAAAGAGCAACCATTGACATCGACAGGAATAATATAACCTAAAAGGAAAATCGGCTTACTGTTATTGATACTGTGTCCCTGTCAGTCTCTTGAATTTTGGTATTTTGGACATCAAATTGAACAGCGGTGTGACACTGAGAAATGATGAGATGAGAGAGTGACTCTTATTTATGATGTAAGTTTGTGTTATGATGTTGCAATTATTCTGTTGATAAATCAACTCCCTCTAAGAATTTCAATAACAATGATGCAGTTAGGGGGTGGCTTGCTGGTGCAATGGTTAGTACTGTTGCCTTGCACCTCTGGGACTAAGGGTCTAGTGTTTGCCATGGCTCTGTGTCCCAAAACATGCTAAGGTGAATTGGCGTTGCCGAATTGTGTGTGCCTGCCTACCCTGCAAAAGGTTGGTGACCCATCCTGGGCTGTACTTTATGCCCATAGCTTCTGGCATAGACTCTGGACCTGACAAGCAGGTATAGAAGATAGATAGAAAATGCTGTTAAATTGTGATCTGAGATGGTGCTGTTCTGAATTTGCATGGCATCTGAATTACATTTTTTTTTCAAAAAGGCCTACTAAAACCCAGACATTTATTTTTGTTGGCAGTATGGTGTATGATTCTCTGGTCTCTAATTTAATAACCATTTATTCAATCATGAAACCTGTTACAGTGTAGAGGACATCTTGCGCTTTGCAATAATATTATTTTTGTTGGGGTGTAACCAAGACAACTTAAGCCCTGTCTTTTCAAAATGCCTTATATAAATACTGAAACACTTTTCTTCTGCTGGGTCTCAGGAGGACAGTGCTCATTTTTAATTGGAATTGGTGTAGGAGGTAAAGAAGCGAATGCCAAAATAAAATGGTAGATGAAAAAAATAAAAGAATAAATCCAATTCTTTAGTCGGCAACACGGAAGTGACTGCAGCTCACCTTCACCGTCACATACATCAAAGAACAGAGCCGGAACATTCTGCAGGGCCTCTCAATCTCCATGATAAAGACACAAAATTCCTCCCCGATGCAAATGAAACAGTCTTTCTGCCACAGGAACTGGGCCATGGCAGAAGGTGTCTGTGTAAGACACTATCAGAAGTGGTTTCTGTCCACAAACACAAAGCGACAAAAAAAAACAAAAACACAAACCATAAGTAGAATGTCTTGATGTCAAAGGTGGCACATGAAATTACCTAGAAGAAAACACACATAGCGCAGTACATGTATTTGGGAATAAAAATGGGCAATACGGAGAGCTTCAGCAGTGAGGGGACTAAAAGAGTGACATAGAGTGACTAAAAGTGACATAATGAATGTCTTAAGAGAAAGACCAGTTAAATGAAAGACCAGCCATCGGCATAATAGGAATGGAGTTCACTCACATTATCTCAGGATATCCCAGAACAAGGACCCCTGGTCCCACTACCACTGCCTGACCTAACTCAATAAACACAGCCCTAATCATGCTATCCCTGAAAAGTCAAGAGCTCAGACAAGGGATTAGCAGCCAGACACACTGCCTGCTGCAGAGGAGCTAAATGTCAGCACTGAAGTTTTAAGGCAGCACAAATATTGTTATTGCACGTTTTGGGGAAAAGTTTGCCTTCGTTGCACGCCTGATGAGACAATCCATGACAGCTGGCATCCGAATGAAAATACATCATGCAAATAAAAAAAAAAGGTTTTGCTTTGATGTGTCTCTGCCTCGGGACAAGTGATTTCTGGGACAGGCTCATCACGACCTTGTACTGGGCAAGCAGTTATGGAGGATGAATGAACAAAATGTGCAACACATACACACACAGTCTATTCCTGACATTCCCCACAAAAAACTGTAGTTTTTCGAATGGGGATACTTTATTAATCCTTGTAGGTAAACAGCCTTTGCTTTCTATAAGACACAAATGCAGAGAAGAAGAATCTCTTTGTCACAGCCATTTTGTGGTACCCAGGGAAGAGAGCCTTGCTCAAGGGCCAACACACATATGACTATTTTGCTAAGGCCTGGCTTGAACCAGCAACCTTCTGATCACAGCTAGAGAGATTTCACACACTGAACAATGTGATTTCACAGCCACAGCTTCCTGGGTTGCTCAGTCTTGTGGGAAGCATCTGCACTTTCAGTCACTGCCTAACTAGGGTCACGTTCGGCTCTGGAGGAATCAGCCTTCCTTAGAATGAAGGAAAACCAGAAATCTTGCATTTAATATTTCAGCCACCGCTGGGTTTCTGCTCAGTTCATATTCCTTTGACCTGTGGACCAGGGGTGGTTTTGGTTTAAGAGGAAATCCGGGACTTACTCCAGAACCCTGCTGATGAGTTGATGATTCAATGCTTTTCTGTCTCTTCTGTTCAAAATGCATTAGTGTATTTGGTGTTTCATGACAACGAAACCACAATATACATTATACACACACCGGTTAGCCATAACATTAAAACCACTTGCCTAATAGTGTGTAGGTCCCCTTCATGCTGCCATGCTTCATGCTGTAGGTGTCCTGTGGTATCTGGCACCAAGGCATTGGTAGAAGATCCTTTCAGTCCTGTAAGTTTCGATGCAGGCCCCCCGTGGATCAGACTTGTTTGTCCATCACATGCTACAGATGCTCAATCAGTGCTCTGCGTCAAAGTAACATCCACATTAATGCTAGGACCCAGGAAGCTTTAACTTTTAACTTTAATTTTTAAAGTAGTGCGTGCGTTCGTATTTGTATTTAACCCAAATTTTTAAATAATAAACTTTATGGCAATCCATTTAAAAATATGAGTCTGTAAGTTGGACATTTGTAACCCGGGGAATTGCCTGTACTTACCACTGCATACCAAAAGCTGCAGTATATTCAAAACAGTGCTGCTGTTTTGCTGCTGCTGTAATTAATTACAAGGTTGCCCTGCTTACCCACCAGTGTATTTATGGGGATGCCCCTCCCTACCTCAAAGAACTTATTACCTCACATACGTCCACACGCAACCTCCGTTCTGCATCAGTACATTTTTTTAAACCTCCTAAGACTAAACTTCATACTATGGGAGATAGGGCCTTTTGCTCAGCTGCACCTAGACTGTGGGATGCTCTCCCTGAGCATCTGAGGATGCCACAGACTGTTGACGCTTTTAAATCTGGTCTTAAAACTTATCTTTTTATCAGAGCTTTCGGGTCAAATTAACTTGTAGCACTTTGAGATTTGCTTCAAATATAAAGTGCATTATAAATAAAATGTATTATTATTATTATTACCAGTAACGCTCCACCAGACCTGCTGTTTCGGAAATGCCTGAACCCAGTGGTCTAGCCATCACAATTTGTCAAAGTGGCTCAGACACTTACGCTTGCCCCGTTTTCCTGATTCCAACACCTCAACCTCCAGAGCTGACTGTTCGCTTGTCTAATAGATAATGGCACCCTTGACAGGAGCCATTGTATTGGGATAATCAATGTTATTCAATTCACCAGTCATTGGTTATAATGTTATGGCTGATCCGTGTATAATGGATAAAACATAACTGGAAAAGATTTGGGGCTTTGCTAAAAGCATCCAGGGCTTAAGCCTCACTAACCCCCACCCTGACACCACCAAGGCAGACACACCTTGTGTGGCCAGTATTAGGCCAATGATCTAATGGCACCTGCTGGTAGCTACTGTGGGGTGGGATGTTTAAATGCTTTCTCTACTTCTGCCTCTCTAGAACAATCCTGTCACAGGCAGAACAATCCTTTTAGCCGTCACAGGAAGAAAAGAGACCCTTTGCAGTATGAGGGGCAGCATAGCAATAGCAGTTAAGTAGCGTCTGGAAAAAAAAAATCAGACCTGGGAATTCCATTATAAACAGCAGCGTGCTGGGAAACTGAATTGAGGCTTTAATTGTGGGTAGAAGTTTGAACTAATTAAAAAATGCATTCGCGCGCACACACAAACACCCATATTCCTATCCGAGTGAGGACCGTCCATTCATTTTTATTGGAAAAACCCTTAACACAGCCATAACCATAACGATAAGTAACCAAACAAAATACTCTTTTTTGATTGTTTTGATTCACAGATTTTTCTGTAGTAATCTGAAGTAGTGAGGACCAAAAAAATGACCTCACTAGTCATACACACACTCACACACACACAAACACACACACAGAGCACCATGCAATAGAAGGCCAGAGAGTTGGAACTACAAGCAGGCGTGGATTCTCCCCCCTCCTAGTCCCCTCCTCTGCGCAGAAAAGCCTGAGCCCACTCCCATCACATCTCAGGTACCGCAGCGCTATAGGAGATGAGATTTTCACAGACAGGCCAGGACATGCTTAACAAACCATGTGACATGATGCTGAGAGTGCAGACCATCCTACAGAGAAGGCAGGACACACCTCCATCGAGGAGCTGTGCAAAGACCTTCATATTTGTATATATAAAAGGAAGTATTCGACATATAATCTCAATGTGTTATCTCTTCAATGCATAATCATGTTCGCTATACACCACATGTGGAAATAAATCATTGCAAAATGGGAGGGGGTGGGTGGCATTTAACACCATTTGATCATTTATCATTTGAATATTTAACTTAATATGCAGGCGGTTTTACTTAATACAAATTAACCATGCCTCAATATACCAGTTGTTCTAAACCTCCACTAACTTGTTTTAAGTAAACTAGTTCCCAAATGCTTTTTGCATTGTTACCATTTGTGCTTTTCAATGAAAGCCAATATTAGCGCCATTCATCAGAGATGGTCTTGTATTTTCCTGTAAGGATCGTCTATATTTGGGTCATGTCATTGAGCTCCCACACAGCCAGGGACATGTGACGAGAGCTCTGCAGTTACCCTGGAGTTGAAAAGCCCCTATAAGGATAAAGCACCACCTCTGCTGTATTTATGCTAATACAGGTGCCTGTCATATCCGGCAAAATTTGCCAATGTATAACATCCTTGGACAAATGCCTGATTGGGCTTTAATGGATGAGAATTTTGCCATCTACAGTGATTTCACTTAGGGAATTTATATTTCAGTTCAGTCCCTTTATGGACATGACCACGCAAACAAGGCCTATCAGTGCTAAATCACTTAGCCTAGTATAAGCTAGCATAATCCTTAATTCTGAAGGATTTTGTTCTTATGGCAGTCTTCTAATATTATTCCCCTCAGCTGTGGGTTCGAAACTTCCAAAGAAACAGGATTACTGGGTAATTTAAAACTTCATTACACCACCTTACAACACATGTCACACCAACACCACTACTAATGGAAACATCAAGAAATATATGAATGTCACCAACAAAATAGGTATGTTCACTTACCATTTCCTTTTCCTTTCCTTCGTTCTTTCTTTCCTTCCTTCCTTCTTTTCTTTCCTTTCCTCTCTGTTCCTCATGTATGTAAATGCTTGTTTGGAAGTTATTTGGGAGGAATGGGGTGCTAATTTAATGTAAAGATACAATAACTATTTTGATGTTGGCTCAGAGGGGTATGAAAAATGTGTTTTGATAAGAAATTCTACCTCCCCAGAACAGTCTTGTCAAAGGCAGAAAGTTCCTTTTGGCCGTCGCAGGAAGAAAACTGATGCTTTGTAGTATGAGGGGCAGCAGAGTGACAGCATTTAACAGACCCATTTTAAAACTCCATTTTAAACAACAGTGTGCTGAGAAACTTATCCATCCATCCATCCATTTTCCAACCCGCTTATCCGTTCAGGGTTGCGGGGGGTCCGGAACCCATCCCGGAAGCTACGGGCACGAGGCAGGGAACAACCCAGGATGGGGGGCCAGCCCACCGCAGGGCACACTCACACAC
>JAODKK010000039.1:7581315-7594914 GCA_026774405.1 Petrocephalus microphthalmus
TGAGACTGTAATAGTGTCTGGCACCAAAACATGGTGTGATCCATCGATGCATTACATCATCCATCCATCCATCCATCACATCATCCATCCATCCATCCATCCAGCAATCACATTGCATCTTTAATGATATGCTTATGACCTTTTCTGCTCATCTGTTAACAGACGACAGCATTTGTTCTGGTGCTCTGAAACAATTATTTACTAACACTATAATTAAAGGAACATTCATTAAATACCCCAACCTTATGCCAGGGAGCTAAATCGTGTACAAAGGTATTAAGCTGTGAAGAGGGTCAGCAGCCCTAATTTTCTGGGAGCCGCCATTACAGACAATATCACATTCACACAACATACAACTGCAGCAATCAGGAGCAAAATGTCTCTACTTCCTCAGATGATTTAGGAGCATTCAGACAATACCAGCAGCCCTGACCAGATCCTACAGTTGCTTGATGGAATACAGTATATGCTCACTTGATACCTCACATTGTGATATAGAAACTACCTGGCTTGGGGACTGCAGAGAATTGCAGAGGGTGGTGAAGATGCTCACACCATCAGCAGGGCACGTTTGCCTTCTACTCCGTGCATTTACACCACACTCTGCCTCAGGAAGGCACACAGCCCGATCAGGCACTCCAGTCCCCCTTCACACCCACTATTCCCCCTCCGCCCGTCTGGCAGAAATATCAAGAATTTCAGAAATAGATTCTACCTGTTTGTTCAGTGTAATTCACTTCAGTTTATTCTCTGTGTTACTATTCAAGTCCTTATTACTATTAAGTCCTTATTTTCTGACCCTGCTGTTATTCCTTAATGTACCAACAGTCTTGCATGCAAATAGGCATCACATCATATCTATCGAAACAAATGACTAGTTAGAAAATGCCACATACATTTTTTATCCCTCAGCAAAAATCTTTATCCCAAGTGACTTTGGGCCAAGTTTACTGTTAACATAGGTCATCAAACATATGTCATCATAGGTCATCAACATAGGTCATCAAAACATTTTTGTACAAATTTATGCCATATACTTCTGTTCTGATCACCGGTTTGCCAAGAATGATCCATTTTAAATAAATGGAAAGCTTAAAACCATTCCTAGGCTGTAGCTCAGCTTTGTGTACCAAGCTGCCTATGGATAGGGTCCCCCTTCCCCCATGACAATGACCAGAATAAGAAGATGAGTTGAACAACAGTCCTGGGACAGCATGTTAGTGTATAAGGAGTCCACCGACCCTTTGGAAAGCAGTACCACTCAACATCAAAAATCCTCACAGGGCACATGTCCTGTTTTTACTTGGTTTCTGGGTTAATTCTTTCATCCAGGGAACCATGTGCTGTGCCCTGGCAGACACAGCTAACCAAAAAATCAGCTTCAATAACCACTAATCCGCTAGCTCCAAAGTTTGACTCGATAATGCTAAACTGATAAACCACTAAAAAATTTTGTGGAAGCTAATGATGGCCACTAACCACATACTTTCATTATTTGATTTTACCTTTGGTTTGTTTTTAGGCTCTGAAACCCTTAAAAACAAACCTGGAGAGCTGAAATCAGCTGAAATAGTCTGCTTAGCAATTTAGTTCCACAGGGCTGGAATGATTACATGGGGATATTTAAGACTTATTATACTCAACTAGGAATCATTGAATTCTGTAGTTTCCAGAATATATATATTTTTTAATGATATTCCGTTTGCGGGATATAAGCATTTTTGGCAGCAGAGTCCTATTCTGCGACTGGTTCATGCTGACATTTTGCCCTCAGTTAAGTCGCTTGAGAGCTACAAACATGGTGCTGTTTACCAAGAACTAGGAAGGAGGATCTGAGCTCTTTCTTGGTCTATAGCTCTGTGAATCAGAACCCAGATAATAAACAAAAATAACTAGGAAGTAGGATTTCTTGCTTAGCCGGATAACTTATAATCTGGGATAAATGTATGTGAACAAAGATAAAGGCCATGTAAACTAGGGTACCTGAAATCTGACCAGTTATGTGATTAAGCAAGAAATCCTGCTTTGTGATACAGGCCCCAGTTCTCTGCTTGGCCCAGTCTAAATGGACTTTATCCTTGTTAATTTACATGTAGCCCAGACTATTTTAAATACAACAAGTTATCAACCAGTCATGTTTTGTGTTTCCATGTAGTCAGCCAAAAACATGCCACATAGACTGTTGCAGACATGCTCACAACAGACTAGAACATGCGAGATTTTAGGATTTACAAAGTTTTTAACCCTTAAACTTTAATTACTTTGCCTGGGTAAAAATGTGAGCAGGTTTACAGTAAGGGTAGGGGTATCTCCTTAAGTATTACAGGTAGAACACCACACACCTATGATCGATGGTGTGGTTCCTGAAGAACAGTAACAATCAGCAACTGACAGGGGTCAGTGAAATATTTTCCATTATCAGAAGTATAAACCATATGTCAAGTCCTGGTTCAAAGAGCAATGAAAACAAAATGAAATCATGTCAAAGGTCACAGGCCATTTGTCCATTTGTTCATTACCCACAAATACCATAATTTAGAGTTTATTAAACTCATTGACTAGACTTGTGGTTTTCAACCCTGAGGCTCACAAGGGATTTTGCTTGTTAACTTCTTATAAAGTCCTTGACTAACTAGCTCAAACATTTGAAACATTACAACAAAAATGTACTTACTGGGGAATAGACTCAGTAGATCATGCTTCAAAAAAATCATGGAGCCCACTCCTTAAAAACATAAAAGTGTGGGTTTACGCTTTCTATTCTCTGAAGAGATTCTCCACAGCTATATGGCTGTTGGGTTACACTTACTCCGATTCTCTGAAGGGATTCTAAGTGGCCATACAACTGCTGTGTTTACACTTGCTCCAATTCTCTGAAGGGATTCTCAGCAGCTATATGGCTGCTGGGTTTACACTTACTCCTATTCCCTGAAGGGATTCTCAGTAGCTGTATAGCTGTATAACTACCTGAGTATGCTAAAAGAATCAATAACACAAAAACACAGAAAAATCCTTGGTTTACCCCAGTATAGTTGCTTTGTTGCAGTGCAAACAGGCTAGGACCATTTATATTATATATCAAGGCCTTACGGGAATAAGCAAGTAAATTAATATATAAAGACAAAAACTGATTGAAATCACTGTGAGCCTAGGCATCAGCTTCTTAAATGGTCGTTAGAGCTTTAAAGCAGAGGAAGGAAGACTGTGAGAGACAGGAACAGAAAGCTTCTCTATAATGCTTTTCACAAAAAAAAAGTCTTTTAAAAAGGGATTTCCATGACATTCTCTTACTTTCTGTGGTCAAACCCAGTTTGAAAAGTTCAGCTGACTTTCCATTTGTTCTTTATGAATCAATATATTATTACCACCGTTTTTTTGATCACAAAAGAACCTTATATCTCTGTCGCTGTGCTGCCTGCTGTCTGATAGATGAAAGTAGACCTGATTTTGCAGTTTATTCCTCGCCACTTGGGGAAAGTAACTGAAAGAAGCCTTGCTGAAAAAACATAGGCAGCGTGTGCCATGTTTGGTAATAAGCTTATCTAAGCAAAATTGCAAAAATAAAAAAGAAATACCTACCATGCTTATAATTATTAAACTTCTTCCCAGTAGAAGAACTTGTAATCAAAAGTAATTGTAATTAATCTAAAATTATAATGCAATCAACAAGTATAGTACAGAAGAATTTTGTCAAAAAGGTGACTTTACTTTCCATCCAAGTTTACATGCAAAGAAGATCTGAGAAGGAAAACGGGAAATGATGTCACAATTGGGGATCGCAATGATTTTTCATGCACCTGGAACAAGTTCATCAAGAGCATAGCCCTTTAAAAAGGTTCACACGGGCAAAGGAAACCAGATAAGTTGAGCTCAGAAAAGCTGTTGCAATTTTGTTAGCAATAGAAGTAAAAGAAAATAAAATAAATCTAGGCCAGAATCAAGATATTCTTTATAACGCTTTCATAGTTCGGGAAAATCACAATAACGGTAACAGTGGATCCTCCTTCAGGGACTGAGAGCAACCTTTATTTTCAGTCACTGCGCAAGAACTGCCACTATTCAAAGATTAAAAGGATAAAAAATTAAATTGCCTAAACTTGTATTAATAACAATTTAGTTCATTTCACTCAACATTACTAAATATTTGTGAGTACCTGAGTTACGATTTTCCCGTAGATTCAAAGTCAAAGATATAATATGAAATATTTATACTATATACTGCACAGTAGAATGTCCCAAACGTTTCATTGTGTCACATGTGAGTGTATACCTGACAGGATTTAGTCTCTTAGCCTTCAAAAGAGAAAAATGCACTTGGATTCCACAGCCTTCCACAGGGAGTATAGTGTACAAGGCCAGGGTGCCATTCCATGAGTCCGTGAAATGACACACAGCTACACTAGAAGAACTGAATCACTGAATATTTATCTCTACTTTAAGCCACTTTTTAACCAGCTGTAAGTTCATATGAACAATGTCATAGCAAATGAATAACACAGGAAGGAGTTTCCCTGTAATGAAATCTCTCACTATGCTCATCCCCAAGAGTTAATGCTGAAGGTTTTTACCTTAGGCACAAATTAATGTACATTGGCAATTTTCAATGTGACTTACTGCCTCAAAAAGCTAACGGAGATTCACTGGACATCCAGTAGCATTTTCACAGCGAAAAAACGGATCAGCATAACATGGATCTGTGACATCAGCTGCAAACTGGTAACAGACATTAATACAGCTACAGTGAATAGGCACAGTAGCTTTATTTCTAGGTGGATGAATGTACTATATGCAACATTACACTCAGACCACTGTTAATTACAATTTAAGTCCAAGAAATTGTTAAAAATGTATTGAAAATAAAAGAAAGTTATATAAATATAATGCTTTAGCAAATGGTGCTTCAGTTATCAGAACATCCATTCATGGCCCACTGCTTTTCCGGTCCAGGTGGCACGGGCAGCAATCAGAGCAGAGATGCCCAGACCTCCCTCTCTCCAGCCACCTCCCAAATTCCTCCAAGGTGGATACCAAGGCGTTCCCAGGCTAGCCGAGAGATGTAATCTCTCCAGTGTGTCTTGGCTCTGCCCCGGGATCTCTGTCTCGATTGGATATGCTCAGAGCCCCTTGCCAAGGAGGCACTCAGGAGGCATCCTAGACTGATGCCGGAACCATCTCAGCTGGCCTCTTTTAATGTGGAGGAGCAGAGGCTCTTCTTTCAGTCCCTCCCGCAGGTCTACACGCTCCACAGCCCAATTCTAAGGCTGAGCCCAGACACCCTGCCAAGGAAATTCATTCCCGCCGCTTATATCCGCAATCTTACTCTTTCAGTCACTGCCCAGGGCTCGTGACCAGAGGTGAGGGTAGAAATGTAGATCGACGAGTAAATCGATAGATTTGCCTTCTGGGCTCAGCTCTCGTTTCATTTTGAAGTCCGCATAGCTGCTGACCTGCACCAATTTGCCTGTCGATCTTCTGTTCCATTTCTACCGAAGTCATGAACTAGACCCTGAGATACTTGAACTTGTCTGCTTCAGCCAGCGTCTCATGTTTTTAATAAAAATAGATGATTTAAGCATTGCCCATTTTATTTATTTAGCAGACTCTTTTATCCAAATTCACATAGAATATAGAAGGCAGGGTTAGGTATTCCTTGAAGCAATTGGGGGATCCAGGGCTTCGCTCAGGGGCCCAATTGAGAGATCACTCTGCTAAATACAGGAACTGAGCTGGTGATCTTCTGATGATAGGAACTGCGCCCTAACCCACTGACCCATGCTCCCCTTCCCCGTGGCCATATACCACTCCCCACCCACCCTAAGCACCAAGGAAAGTATATTTTCTCTAGAGGAGAATTCATACCCTCTACTGACTATAGCATGAGAAGAGCATCTTATAATCAGAAGGGCAAAAAATATGAAAGTTCTGCAAAAGTACTGGTGGGGTTTTTCTCCATAACCAAAGTGCACCCCTGGCATTTTTGGCTGCTTGCTGGTAGGAGAGATGCACGCTTCAGGGTATAATTATAAAGGGATAACGCAAACCAGGCAAACTATATAGCCTGTTGCTTTGTGTGCTTTATTTAATTTTTTTTGTTAAGCCCACCACAAGACACTGCTCACTGAGCGTGTGTCCCTGGAGTTTCATGTGATGGGAAAAAACAAGATTCCAAAGGATTTTCATTTTGACAGACCAGCGGAAAGGATTTAACGCACACGGTCAATAGCTGTGCAGTTTAACCCAGCGAGAAGTGGGTTAAACCTGTTCACTGACTGATGGAGCACTATAAGTACACTTCCAGTGGGTTTGGAGGCCTTGTTTAACCTCTTGGTAGCTTAAAGTACAGTGCTTTTTTCCTTTAAGAATAAAAAAAACTTAGTGCTTAGCAAGAGAAGAGTCACCACTGCAAAGTGCTTTCAGGGTTGGGGGTTCACATCTCTGAGGGGGGGGTCCCACCTTAAGTTGTTAAGTTGTTATCTTATTATTCCGAGGTGTTCTGCGAAATGTACTTAGCTAAGTATGCCTTCTTTAAGAGATACTTTTCTTAGGTTGGTCTGAACCACAATTAGCTAACACTTATTAATATTGTTGGGTCATACCACCAGTGGCCGGCACTGTTTGGACTGCACTCCTCTGAAATGAGCAATAAGCTGTTAAGCAATGTTTTCTAATCATTCAACATCCTCAAAATAATAATGTTAAGTGGGTGTTCAGGCATGTTATGCTTAGTTTCTATGTGTTTCTCTAAAATAAACTCTTGCATTCAGGTTGTCTTCATTAGAAAGAAATGCCTACAGTTGTAATCGCTAAAGAGGATACAAGCTTAAAAGAAAAGTCCGTGATCATGTTAGAGCAGCTGTTACTATTGTGAATTTCCCTTGGGGGATGAATTTAGTACCTATCTATCGTTCTGCTATCACATGGGCCCAGCCTGATGATCTGATTCAAACACATAGGAATTCATGAATCCTGTCTTGCACTCCTTAAAGGCAGGTACTCATATGCAGATGAGAATGAAAGTTGTGGGCAGAGGACAGGGCCAGTGATTTTTCTGGCAAATCAGGAGCATTATTCAGTGGGGGGTAAGGACCTGGCTGAAGGGCCCCATGACTATTCCCAGCAAACATTTGGGATTCAAACTGCCAACCTTCCAAACACAGGTACAGATGCCTAACCCCTAAGCCACACAACGCGCTAAAGTTTTGATGGTAATTGGTACCCAGTAGATGTCATTATACTGTAATATAGTGATCCCACCTATGAGTTAGGTATATCAGAATTGCCCATATTCTACAATTTAAATTGTGTCAATAGCACTGATGAAAGGTGTGCTGCATCAGTTAAACATTTTACTTCCAAACAGAGCAGTTTTTTACACAGATGACAAACACAGATGTGGTCAGTAATAGTAAATTAATAGGCTCGCTGTCCTGTTCCAATAATAATGGAATTAGCAAAAATGTGCTAAAACAATGACTTATCCAGGGACAATGACTACATCATTTTTGGTCAGTATTATTATTTAAAAAATACTCACTCATACGGCCCCATGATTGTCATTTTCCAATATTAAAAAGTCTGTTTCCCAGTTTTCTGCCCAGATGTGTCATTGCAAATGCAAAATGGCAAGTCACTTCATTGCCTGTGGATTAACTGCAAGATAGAAAGCAATTGAAGCATTCAAATAACTGTGAATGCATAACTTACATATTAGCTGTATCAGTTTGTCCCCTGGATCTTTATATATTTGAATACATAAAGATTTACATAATAGCCAGTTTATCTGGCTTGAAAAGCTTGAAACATCAGAATAAACAAGTATCATCTACATAGTTCATCTCTACTTTTGCGGTATATTTCATAAAAATGTGGCCTGACGTAAATGACCTGTGTGGAAGGAATATTTAAAGCAATGGTAGGCCAGGGTTGTCTTGTTTTGATCCAAACAGGTGCGATGTAGGGCGAGCTCTGCGGACGGAGAAGAAACAGAGCATGGTGTGATGAGCAAGGCGCGTGGAGGCATTCCAGAACTAATCAACCTCATCTCCCTAGGTCCGCATATCCAGGGATGCCAAAGGCTGTCCATGGCCTGGATCATGTGTCCCATGATGGAATGGTGGCAGCTGTGACTTGGGTGTGGCATGCCCCTGGGTTAGCAATGGCTGTTGCTCAGTTTTGCAGGAAGTGAATGATGTGCATGAAATTCAACATGGGGAAGGGTACTTCAACTGACTCCGCAGTGACCCCATGTCCCGGTGGCCTGTTTGACCATCCGCAGAAGGATTTCATCGAATTAACCCCATGCAGGGGAGGGTATTGTCTGTTGACAGCAGATCTGCTTTCTTGATGGGTGGAGGCCTTCCCTTGCTGCCACCCTGATGCCCAGAACATGACTAAGTGTTTGTTAAAAGAGGTGATTCCACAGTGGGGCATACAGTTAAAACCACCACAGACAATGGTCCTGTGTTTGTTACAGAGACCCTGGCCAGATTGTCTCATTGGATGCAATTGGATTTGAAACACTATTGTGCCTACCATCCCTCGAGTGAAGGGGAAGCTGCCCTTTACGTTGATGAAGTAGATGTGGATGATGATGATATGGACTCTAACCTTATCTTTCTTGTCTTTTCTTTTCATTTATTTATTTATGTGTTTTCTCTGTCTTCTGATGTCGGTTTTGTTTTTGGTTGTTTGCACCTTTTAGCAAACTTATATTGTTCACCGCTTTGTGACTGCTGTCTGTGAAAGGCACTCTATAAATAAATCTTACTTACTTGTGTACTACACGGGTGTCACATGTTCAAAAGGGGGGAGTGTGGAAGGAAAATTTAAAGTAATGGTAGGCCTGGGTTGGAAGGCATTGTGGGATTGTTGTTATGTCTCAGGTTTTGTTGTTTTGGGGATGGTGCTGTGTGTCCTTGCCTCACAGCTACCTGCATGGAACCAGCTTTGCAGGCCACAGACCTTGGAGAACTGGGCTGAAGGGAACATCTGCGGGGGGAGAAAGGGGGCCTGCAGGAAGGCCTGGGATATAGCTGCTATACTACGCTTTATGCAGTTTGTTATATGGCAGTGTCTGAACAAGTTATGTACCCATAAGGGTTGTTAAAGCTTACGCTGTAGTCTTTACTTAGGTAATGTAGGGTTGTAGTTTCCCTTACTGATAGTGTTGTGAGCCATGTCAGCCATGGACCCTGAAGGGGGGCCGCACCTTTTGGTGGGGTGGGAGTGGAATTTCCGTAATGTTTAGACTCTTTGCACTCCTTCCTAGGCTGGATGGACAGGCTTATGTGTAGAACCCACAGGAGGCCTAGGCCTAACGGGGATCGGAAGCTGAACATCCTTGAAGTAGACCAATAGAGGTGGCGAATTATGTTTGTTGTATGTTCGAAGCCTGGTTTGCAGATATTTGGTAACCAAACAGGACTTAGCAGTCTGTATAGGGAAATTTGTGTTATAATATATGAGCCTGTTAATTTCTGGGTGCGGTGTGCATTGCGCATTGTACCCGAGTGTAGCTGGAACGCTATGCTGGACTGCTGAATTAAGAAAACATGCAAGGTCTGGAGTTTGATCCAAGTAAGAGAGAGTGATAGAATTATAGAAGATTATAGAGTCATAGATGCTTAGGTTAATTCTGACTACCACTCCTGCAAACATGAAATTTTGAAAACATCCTCTGAAAAGACTCCAGGGAACAAAATACATCAAATATAATAATCATTTGTGTAAGGTAAGAAAAGAATCAAGTTGTGTAGGTATCCAGTGTAGACTGTCCCCAACCCAATCCATATGTGTATAACTATATATAGATATACATGTAATAAAATGCATAATTACTGGCATATCAGCCACTGCCATTTGAGGACATGGGTCTTTCAAAGAAAAAACATTTATTAAGCATGCATTTTATTATTTAATATTTATAGCTATTAGCCGATTAATGGCTACATTTCACACTATGAGTTATCACCACCGTATTGCCTGTAGCAGACTGAGTCTGAAACAATTTGTTTCTGACATTTTTATTTTGATCCAAATTAATTCTATTCACTACCAATTTCACAATGAACCTGCCATTTATAGTCCCCCAAAGCCAACTCCATACTTTTTACCTTAGTTCACTCTTCTGAATATGTTGTTGTTAATTTTAAACAATCATTTAACTATATTCTTGTAATTAGAAAGTCTTCATGTTTGATTCTTAATTTTGCATATAGAGTAAGCCATGAAAGTAAAAACTTCAAGCAATACCAGAAACATTTATCAATTATATCACTTTCTCCAGATAAAATGCCCTTTAAGAAATCACCTGAATGACAACAATGATTAATCCCTTATCAACTATTATAATCAACACTATAATAGCGTATGACTGTCAATAGAAGATTCTGTAATGCTGTATTCATTCTTATATTGACCATTTTAAAGCATTATGAAAGTATTTATAATGCATTATAAGTGGTTTACCCGTCTGTCCATCCATCCGTGCATACCAACCAATCAAATACAAGGTTACAGGGCTTATTGTTTTTATAGTTTGACTATAAGCAGTTTTTTTGTTCAACCTGTACTCTCTTGAACTGAGTATCTGACCTAAACACCTGAGATCAATAAGACAGAACACCAAACAAAGTGTGCTGCTCAGTGAAAATATAATTAAGAGGCTCTCATTTCCAGTTCAAGGTCACACAGACCGCACAATGAAAAACAGCATGGAAGTCAAATTACAGAAATTAATAAAAAATTAATGGAACGGTTTATCGGTGACTTCCATTATTTCAAGGTACATCAGCTGCAAAAATAAAATGCTGCTTAAAAATGTCAAATGCCATGTATTTAGCAGTTTAAGACACATTTTAAAAGAATCACAACACTTTACACCTCACTGCCTTTTTAGATATGCTCCAGGAAACTGGCTTTGTTAGACAAAACTCAACAGATAAGCGTTGAAAGGTACTGGGGTGATTGACTGCCCCAGAAATTTCACAATTTATAGTAGGATGAACAAAAACATACATGCAGTATTCCCAGAACAACAGCAAACTTTTATGATAACCAGTGTAAACTGGGTCTCATCAGCACACAGTACACAATCTTCCACAACCCTGTTGTTCTGTCTTTAAGGCAAGTAACTGGATAGATTGTCCCCTACCTGGCATTTTCAGACATATATTTTGTTGACAGGCATTCCAGACAGTCATTGTAATTGTGCTAAATTTTCTGAAAAGGCGCCAGGTTGCGGGTCCATTAGCCTAGTTACAGTACTAAATGACCTGCCCACATGAAAGACACAGATATACCTGGTGTACAGTCAGCCTGCAGTTCGTAGTTTATGTAAAGTTACTATATATTACAGCTCAAATTAAGTCAGTCAAGGCATTTGCCAGCACAAACGCCAGTTTACAATCAAGTTATTTCAATGATACATGTGTGTTGCCTTGGTAACCAAATTTTATTTGCAGCTAGTCATAAGTAAATAAATGTTGCCCAGCATGTTCACCTATAGATTCCCACAATTAGCTTTTTCTGAGTTTTAGAGTCATAATCAGGAAAATTACAGAATAATTTTTAAATTTATTTAATGTAAATTTGTTCAGGAAAACTGTCCTACATTGTTAATTTAGTTATTTCACCACTGTAAATGTATAGAGCAGTGGAACTCACCTTTGCGAAATTTTGCTTTGGTTTTCTCAGAAAAGAAAAATGAACTCTAGGTGGAGAGCAACAGTCTTTGACTGAGACTGTTGTTTTTTTATTGTGGTTGTTTTCTTTTTACTTAATCGTGTTTTTTTTTATATATATTTAAGAAGCCTTGTTGAAGTTTTAAAAAACTGAACAGCACTTATGCACTGTGATAAATTCACAACGTTTTTGGAATTAATGGGATGTGCTGAAAATTACAACTGAGCCATAAGGGGATAGAAATTTAAGTCTAAAATATTAGTTTTTATACTTCGGATAGTATTCATATGCAGTGATTCAAACATGCAATTAGTGAAAATTAAAATTATATGCTAATACTCTTAAGAGAACTGCATGTAATGGTGATTAAAGATTAGTTTGCTAGTATCATTCCTCTTCACCTCATGGTGCCAGTGGTTGTAAATAATTGCCATTTCACTCATTTTTATTAGTATTTCTTTCATAACAAAGAGAAATCAATACTCCATATATTCCCTATATGTCTTCTGTTCAGGAGAACAACCTTGAAAACCAAGCATTGCATCATCACAAGGTGAAAGGCAGTGAGTTTTTTTGATACACTTATTTGACTACCTGGGTAAAGGTTCCTGCATGCTTCATTTTACAATGACAAATAACACTGTGCATAAGACAGTAGGTTAATGTGTTATTTCATAGTCATTTTTATTAAATCTCCGAGATGCAAATGATAAAGTTGCATTTGCTAGAATAGCAAAATGTGTTTTGTTGATGACAAAAACTTGTAATAGATATAATACTCTTTAGACTCAGGGAAAATACAAGTGATCTAACCTCAGATGTTTTAGTTTAAATTCAGTTACCTTGGTATTAAGTAGCTTTAAGGCTGATTTATAGTTATGTGTAGAATCTGTGCTGTCAGTAGCTATGAAGCCTTGCATATGCATAACCTATACCTTAGCTTGGCGCCTGTAGTTAAATTTCTGGTGAGGTGTGTGTTAGACTACGGCATAGGGTACACGGCTACATGGTACCTACACCATACCAATGCCAGACTGAAAGCACAGATTCTATCGAGAAGTATAAGTCAGGCTTTAGAGGTTGGTTACAGAATTATACTGTTTATTGCACAAATTTATTTTACATATAGGTTGGATACTGAAACTAATAAAATAGTGTTTGAGGTTTCACACCTATATATGCACACTGATTGCACATTTCATCAGTAAGAGCAGAGTGTGAAGGTCCAATTAGCAGAGCAATAGCACAGCAGTACATACAATATTGCAATCCACACAACATAATGGGAGACAAAATGGAGTTCAAAAGAAGAAGAAATTGTTGGTGCATGTGAAATGTGTATTGTTCCCTGATGAATCCACCTTTACTTTCTTTCCACCATCATGGAGAGTTACAATGTGGTGATGCCCCAAGGAGGCTTACCTGGACTGTTGTGAACCCAGAGTGCAGCACGAGGGTGGATCATTGATGGTTTGGGCAGCAATATAATGGCACTCCTTGGGCCCACTACTTGTTCTAGATGGATGCGTCAGTGCCAAGGACTACCATAACCATTCTGGAGGACCATGTTCACCCAAGGGGTCAAACATTGTACACTGAAGGTGGTGCCGTGTATCAGGATGATGCTCCAATACTCACAGTAAGACTGGTGATAGAGTGGTTTGATGAACATGAAAGTGAAGCTGAGCATCTCACACGGCCTGCACAGTCACCTGATCTGAATATTATTGAGCCGATTTGGGGTGTTTTTAAGGAGTGACTCAAGAAACGTTTTTCCCCACGAGCATGGGGAAATGAGAATGGATCAAAATCCATCTAGCCACTGTGCAGGACTTCGGTCTGTCATTTCCAAGATAAACATGAGATATACATAAAATACATAAACATACATAAAATAGTTTTAACTTGAAGTGGTGT
>JAODKK010000039.1:7801173-7816107 GCA_026774405.1 Petrocephalus microphthalmus
TTGAGCAGCTGACCTTAAGGTTATCCCGAAAACCTGCATACACACCGGCCCTCTGCGGATAAGATTGCCCACCCCTGGTGTAACCTCATCTTTTCTGACATAAGGAGCCCTCGTGAACAACTCACCACCCTTTGGTTTAATTTGAATCTTACAAAATGGGCTGTGTTGAAACATAATTGAGGATCCCTAGAACAGATGATGAAGTAAATGCCAGATAAGTGGGACACTATGGCGCGTGAGTATGCTGCTCTTATAAATGTCTGAGACTGTAGTGCTATATATGAAAGCATCAAGCATCACTGTGCTCGCCTAAGCCCTGCATGTGTTGGCCTATTTCTATATTCTATCCTGTAAAATGAAAGCAACGCCTTTGGAGAAAGCCATCCGCTACATTAATAACTGCAAATATAATCGTGTGATTAAAATAATCATGAAGCGATGTACAAGGGTAAGACAGCCATTCTGATTTCCTCTGCCGCTCTCCTGTCATATTTCAAGCTTCTCATCCTGGGGCCCACATTGCACCTCCACACTATTACCCCAGTGCTGAAACAGGCTGCCCATAACCAGAAATACTGCAAACCCTGATCCAGTTCCTCACCACAGGCTACCCAAAGACTGTGGCTTCACTGCACTAACTTGCAGTGAACTTATCACTTTACTGATTACAGTTCACCGGTGACAGTAATACCCAGTTGGTGCTATAATTCTTTTTGTGGTTCCTGCATGGAGTGCAATATAAAATAAAACTGGTAAATTGTTTAGACGTTGTTCAGTGTTTTCACTGCTTAGTTTTGCCGCTCCCTTCTAATTGTATGCGTCTCCATTCCTCGTCTCATATGAATTCCGAAGAAAGCTGGATTATGGTTAAGCAACATGTATTACTGTTATGTAACCTGCTCTTAATGCACTGGCTTTCTTAAGGAGGAATGTGGTGGGTGCATTTCCTCAAGAGAGCTGGGTCGGAGCGCGGGTCTGAGAGGGGTTACGGGGGCTCTGTTCATTTCAGAGGAGCGGGGAGAAGCAGGAAAAGCTTCACTGGCTTTCAAAGTGCGAGAGACACAAGGGGGCTCGGTGGACAGGCTACAGCAAGACGTTCGACGGCAAATACAAAAAGAGTCCTCGCTAAGGACTTTGCTGGGAATGTTCCTGAGAAGGCTGTACGAGGGGAACAATTCTAACCTTGGCTTCGATCCCAGTTCGGAATTCCCGTTGGTGACGTGCACCAGTTTAACTGTGTCAAAAATAACATAAAAATGTCTATTTTACTGGACTGGACCGCTGTCGTCATCCTCTAGCGACCTTCCTCCAGAAGGTGCTACACTGCCGAAAGGTCAATACGGTTGGCCGAGTTGGTGCTCTTGTCCCAGGTGTGCATCTTGGTTGGGGATACACCTCCCTTGTTCCCATTCATCTGCAAAAAGTAACGAAGAGACACAGACCACAAATGAACAAGCGCAAGTTACCCTTCGCAACTTTGCCAGCGAATGCTGTTCCTGATCCAAAACTAGAATGTGTTTTAATTAATCTGAAATCTTATTATGGCAACCCTCCTTGGCCCTGGTCCTAGAGGCCAATAGTGCGTGTCGTATTTTCAATATACCCGAGCATCAAACTCAAGTATTTATTACAGCAACTGAATTCATTTAGCACTGAGACTCTTAGTTTCTTAAGGGCCTAGTAAATCTGTACCCACCGTGGCCTTGATTGAGAAGCACTGCATTGAGGATAAAGAAACAGAAGAACTTGAGATCAGAGAATGTGGACAGTGGGCACCATGACTGAAATGATTTCACCATGAGTGAAAGTGGGTGAAATGTAGAAGCAATCATGGACGACATTATTTTGGGGGGGGGGGTTCTGGAATTGCGAAACGGATGCACAAGATCCTGACTCTCATTGACTTTCATCATGTCCACAGAAGGTGTGGACAGAGATTCACCTGCTGTGGTGCCTCTTGTTCTGTGTTTCCATGGTGACAAACTTGGAAATCAAACAGTTTGAGGTATACAGAAATGCATGAAAAGCCACAAATAGGGTTGCACTTGCAATGTGCATCTGGGCCAGACATGAATCGATAGCATGCCCCCACCCACAAGTCCAGAACAAACAGACTGCAATTTTCAAGCTACATACATGCTACAGTAAATGAAAAATATGAAAATCTGCAAACCCCATTTTTGATTTATGTAACAAAAATGATTCAAGTTCTAGTAAATACAGTAGCGACCCTGCACAAGGTGTGGCCATCAATATAAAACCAAGTTATCAGCACCACCTGTCGGACAATCCAGGTGATAAACGGCCTCTCCGTGGCCCAAGTTAATATTATAGAGATAAATATACTTATGTAATTACAAACCTTATCGTATATATGCTTGTGTCTTCCAAACCTTTACCATGAGGTTTATTACCAGATAACAGCTGGCTGCGAATGTCAGGTCGGATACCTGATATACCAGCAGATCTTTAGGGCTGCTGTCCCAAGACTGCTGCAGCCCATGCAGCAGAATCATAATCACGCACTTTCAGGCATTCTGCAGAGAGGCAACACAAGGGCAGAAAACGGGCCTGCGGGGCTAATTTAATTCAGGGTGGGAACAAAATCGAGGTACGGAAACAGAGATGGAGACACAGCAAGCTTGCTCGAGGGGAAGATCCTGGAGTAAAGCAGGACGGGATATGGGATCACACCAGCATAGCTGAACACATCAGAAAGCACCGGAAAACATGCCTTCACAACAACTGGAACCAAGTATGCTGACACAGGAAAGTCTAGGAAAAGCAAGTCAAATCCACAGAAAGACTGGTGCTGTTGTGTGTTTATGAAGATAATTGGGCCTAGTTGGTAATCAGATGTATAATAAGAAGTTTAATAAGTAATTGTATTCGTTTCAAAATTATACATTTTCACTATATGTTTTTTCAGTTTAATAGGGTCTTCTGGAAAAATCAAGTTTAACAGTGCTGATTGTGCCATGCATCACACAGTGACCATGTGGATTGATCCAGGAAGCAGATACCATGCTGATTAAGGATCCAAACTTATTCTAATAGGATCTGTTACCTTGACAAAATGATTTAGCCTGAACTGTTCCAGTCAAACATCAAACTGAATAAATGGATCAAATCACTGTGGCATGAAAGCACCAAATAAGCAATAAAATAGCAATAAAATTTAAAAAAATCACAGGTACATGGCGTTGTATCTTTTTATAATTTACATTTATTTGGCAGATGCCGTTGCTCATTTATTTATGAGGCAGACACATAAATAAACAAGCAAATGGCTGTCATGCAGCCAGATTTGGTGCAAGGAGCCAGATTCGGCTAAACTTCACCAGTTCCAAGTTTGATATCTAAGGGACAGGAGTTCACATTATGCAGTTTGCTCATAGTCACAGTTAGGACTGTGCGATATAGCCTAAAATAAAATAGTTTAAGAATATTTGTTGTGCAAAACTCCAATTACAGAAAAAATATGGAAAACCTTTCAAGAAATTTTTCCCTGGTTTTATCACCAAAATATCTTATATCAATAAGGTTGGTTTTGTGAACTGTAGGAAAGCAGAAAACAATTAAGACACTGAACCAAAAGCTATAAAACAAATAAAAATAGACTAATTGCATGACTTCATCTCTTTTCGGATGAAGACCATCCGATGTGCATACTAATTTAAAACCGGGCTCCTGTTACCTCTCTTTACAATCACTGTCACCCGGCATATTTTGCAGATTATGTTTTTCTGCTCAGTATCCAAGACTTAAATCCAAACCATGTCCATATTATGGACGTTGCACCAGTCATTGTAAGGAGTTCCTCCGGTTATTAAGAAATCATTCAGCTCAATAGTGCAGCCGACGTTTCATTACATTATTCATGTATATGTATATCCATAACGAACAGTTTTATCGATTATAACGGACATTTTACTTGATTAATCATATTGGATTCAATTTATTACATTATTGATTTATATTCAGGTTCATCAATATGTTTTCTTAACTGTCAGGGCTCTATTGATTATCACATTGTCATCACACACTCACATGAACACGCCAACTTCAACTTTATAGCTACTGCTTCAGTCTGCGCCACAAAATGTAAATTTCATGTAATATAACTAGCCCTGCAATGAAATGCATATCGGTAAAGTAAAATTCCTAACATTATAGAATTCTCAAGGTAATAATTATTCATTTCAGCAAGCATTCTGCTATGGAGCTAAATACGTAATTCGTATACGTATTTTATATACGTCATGATGAATAAAACGTCGTTTTCAAGCTAAATACCTGTATACAGATATAATCAACGAGACATGTCTCTACCAAGCTAAATACACATCAATGATCTCGTAAAATGTGTCGTTTATAATTGACAAAACATATAACTGCCAAGCTAAATATACATTATCCAATGAAACACATCGATTGTGCTATGCTATCAAAGCTGAATTTGAATGATTTCTTAATAATAATTAATGGAAACACACTTTAAAAAAACATCTGTAAGTATATTTTATTGGTGTGGACTCTTGCTGCAGCCGTATGGATAAAGCTGAAACTTTGTTGTTTTATTTGAATTCTGGTAGCCCTCACACCGCAAGTCTGAGGCATGCCCAAATCGGAATGAGTGTGGAGAGATTTCACTGGAGCGGGATGAATTTTAGTGGAGCGCAGAGTGGTATTGAGTGGAGGAGCAAGTGGAGCCAACACCCTAGGAGCGGAAATTCACACCTCTTCACTCACATGCTCTGAACATGAACAACCACTACTGCAGTAGGCCAGTATAATCAAAAACTCTTCCGCTGGCCAAATTTATACTGTATACTGTTTATGCCATGTATACTGCACACCAGTGTCAGCGTTACAGTGTCAGTGTTACAGTGTCAGCTGAATTCTCAGGCTAGGGGATACATGCGCCAGATAGCTTATGGCTTGTGGAGCATGTGGACTCCTCAGGAATACTCACAATATCTGAGTTGAAGGGTTTCACGTTGATGTTGCGGATGGAGCTGCTGGTGAGTGACCAGACCTTGGTTTTGTGCTTGAAGGCGGCCCGTACCTGGCAGGACAGTCATGCCAAAATCTTAATATAAAATCAACACGTGTCTATCGACTGGATTTCACTGTACAATTTAGATACATAAAACTGCCTGACATATAAATATCTTTAATATAGAAAAGAAACGTGTGCCATCTTTAAAAAATTCAAAGGCAAGACCTCTCCTCCTTCTGGCTGCTGTGCTCTAAACCACAGTTCAGTTATTTACAGATTAATAAATGGAGTGATGTAAAATGTTGCCATTTTCTGCTTCTGTTTTTATCTAAATCATACAAATAAATGTGAAATGAGCAGTTATTGAGCCTTTTGATTGAGCATTAAACACCAATCTGAGATGTTCAGAAAACGTAGAAACAAAAAAACAAGGCTACATTACCTCAGAATTGAGAAGACAATGAAACAGGAAAATAAAGAATCCCTGCGGAAAGAAACAGAGAGATTTATTCAAGTTAGCTACCCCATAATTGCGATTCATGAGGCAATCATTCCCCTACATCTCGCAAGTGCTCATTTCAGTTTAAAATAACAGCTAGACACAAAAGATGTACATATGATAGACAGTGGCTTAATAAAAACACAGATCACTTGTTCTCACACCCATAGTGTTATGTCAGACAGACATAATTGATAACAGAGGAAACACATGAATTGTTGCTGAGGGGTGATGTTTGGTGGCGTGAGAGGTATTTGTGAGAATGTACGGGAATTTGGGAATTTAGGCTTGCAGTTTCGAAGGCATTGGGGCATTGAGATGTATGTATATCCAGCATCGCCACAGATACCTCCTTAGTGTCCTGATGCTTGTACTGTACTACTGTATTAATGAGACTGTGAGTCAATATTTACTGCAGTGAATCAGTGTACTGAGTTAATGTATGTAGTATTTGCTGTTTGTCCAAGATATTATGCGTTTTGTCTTGAAACACAAAATAATCCTAAAACTAATAATTTCCAATTCTGGTGCAAAAGGATTATAATTAAGACCAACTAATAAAATACTATGCTATACCTCCACTGCAATTCAGTAAACATATAAAATATAACATTTTAGCATGTGTTTCCTTAACAAGGCAGAAAACCCAAAAGCAGACAGTGGCATGAATAATTAAATTTGTACACAAATACCCATATAAACATAAACCCATATAAACATAATTGTGTTTTGACAGGAAAAATGGTGAAAAATGGCTGGAGTGTAATTTTGTAGATCATACTTCATGGTATCGAAAAGAGTGGTGCTGTTTCCAGGTTTAAACTGGACTTTCACTGAACTCAATACAAAGCAGGCAGCTTACTAACCTGGAGTGAATTAAACACAGCAAATAGGTACTGGAAGATCAGGGAGTGGTCGTTGATAGCCAAGACCCCAAAGACCCAGGAGATCCCCAGGATAGGAAGGAGGACTGCCACAGCTTTGGCAGTCAGTCTGAAAGGTGGCAAAATGCAGGCAGTGATTCGCTTCTGCACCCCAGCACCCAACACACACACACACACACACACTTACTGAAGTATACAAAGGGCCACAAGATGACTCAGCTTGTGAAGAACAGCTTATATGTGTTAGTATGCCCTGGGGGATTGGGAAGCCAGAAGTTTTTTTTCTCTCTGCTCAGGAGTTTTTGGATCCTTTCTTTCTTTCTTTCCTTCCATTGCCCCTGTCTCATGCCTCATTTTGTATGACTGATGCATTGATGTACTGCCACACATGCTATTGAAGCACCTTCGGGCAGCTCTGTTGTGGGAGGACCTAAATAACATTACATTGAACAGCTCAGGTAGAAAAACATCCCCAAGTAATGTAATAACGGCTGAGAAAATAGCTGCCTGTGTGTATGCCTGGGTCACATAGTTATTTTTTGTGTTTTTAGGCACCTCCTAGATGTCTTGGAAAATTCTGTCAAATCAAATGATTGAGATTCAATAAACAAATCTCAATTGCTCATTGTAGCACAATATCTTAAGCAAATTATGGGTAATAGTTCAGAGGGGCTCAAAAGAAGAGAATAACCCTGTTTTCTACTACGAAGAACCAAAAATGATTCCCAGATTTGAGTAAGTGATATGGAAAATTCATATTTAGTAAAAGCATATAGAATACACACATCGACTTCCATAACCACGTATCCAGTACAGAATCAGAGAAAGCTGTACCTACAGTAAGAAGCTCAGGGAATTAGGCAGCAGACACCGTCAATCACATAAGACTGTGCTGAAATGCACGGTATAGCTCTCCCACCGATATTGCTTGTTGGAAGCTCAGCCTAGCTGCAATATCACTTAACTGACTCAGTGATAGCTGTATGTTTATACAGTAATGTGCTATTTGTCTCATTTTGGACAAAAGCGGCTGCTAAATAAATAAATGGCATGGAAGTAATGGTAAATAAAGCTAGCTACACTGTCTGGCAGTTAGAAGTCAAGGCACTCCAACAATTACTACTGGTGATGATGTTAGCAAAGCCCCAAACCTACAGAGCAACTGCATCCACCGAAGATTCAGTCTCTCCTGCTGGAGTTATGGCATTTAAAAGCAGCCAGGTGTGGCAAACATTCTTGTTACCTGGCTATAAACACTAGCGCTAAACATTACCTGGCTCTCCAGTAACCTGTCACACTTGCCGTTAATTTTCCCCCAAATTGGCATATTTCATTTTCACTTACCCACCAAAAAAAAATAAAAAACCACACAACACCTTGTTAGTCACGCCAGTACTGTGTGGCATAGAGCATAAGCTAAACCGAAATTATCACCTACTCCCAGCCACATCTTGGAGGAGTAAAAGCTGCCATATTGGATTTTCTCCCCACAGATGCCATGGGGTTGCCAGAGAGAGAAAGGACACTTCAGGATTCTCTTTTAAATGCTATTAAATTATATTTGATTCAATATATATTTTGGTTTTCCAAAAAAATGAATAAATGTTTTGTATTTTTCTTTCAAGAAGCTCTTTGCTACCTGCTTCATTTGATTAACTGTGAATGCTTACTCATCCATTCAAAAGCAAGAATTTAAATACCAAGTCACTTTGCAGAGAGGGAAGCATGCTCTGCAAAACAAAATTACTTGCCTCAAGGTTAACATTGTGGACAAAAGGCAGCCTTTCACTGATTGTCTAATCTCTAGTTAGTTTCCTTGCAACTAAAGAACCAACAAAGAAAGTGTGTTGAAGAAGACCACTACTCAGTAAGTATGAGACAGGAATATCCCTTAGAGCAAACTATTAATCCAAATGGAACTCCCTTAAGCAAATGCTGTTTTATGTGGACCACAGCTAAATGGTTCTTGCACATCACACAAGGTAATGAATATCTGATATCATCAAAGGAATTAGAAAATGTTCTATTAAAAAAAACAAACTTGGGCAAAGAGTTTAGTCAGAACAATGGCTGTTACTAAAAGCTCGGGGCTCCTTGTGTACAATGCATCATGGCATTCATTGCTTCCTTTTATAGAATGTGACAAGCAAATTCCAGAACATAATTTTATTCAGCAGGAATATTTCACAAAAGCAATCCTATTTAAGAGCCTTCTTTATCTGCACAATGGGAGGGCTCCTCATCAGCCATGAACCTGCCTTCTGGGCAGAAGTACAGGTCCTTAATGAATACATGACCCACTGCCAAAACAACTATAGGACTACAGACCCATATAAATGAAAGACTGCATGAATAACAACAATTCTCCATCACACGGCATCACTGCCAATCAGGTAATTCTGAGACAAAGCCTCTAAGATCCAATAGGACAGCCCAGTGCTGAGATCTTGGAAACTTGAACCAAGGACAGTGGAGACAGTTATCATGGACATGAGTGGTCCAATTGCAGAAAGCCCACAGCAAGACGTGGAAGAATCGACACTATGAGTCAATTCAAACCAATCAAAAGCAACTGGCAAATTCCTGAAAGGTCACAGGAAAGAATCCACTGATCGGAAAAGACTATAGCCAAAAGCTCAATTGTGTAAATTATTGCCTACTTTATGAAACAGCTGAACTAAACTCTGGCCATATAATCCCGAAGGAACTGCCTTGCCCACAGAAACCTGACCTTGCTCTCAAAAAGCACTGATGTCACATTCTCTGCTCTAGCTGAACTGTAGCCTTTTACTGTAGGTGGTAAACATACCAATTAATTGGATGCTTTTTTCAATGTGGCTATGGAAGTGCAGGTAAAATTAAATAAGTAATGTGAGTAGACAAAAAAACTCAATGTCAATCTAGTGTGTGAATATTGCAAAAAAATAAAACAAACACTACAGAAGGCTGAATAGACTGTTCAAGAAAAGCAAATCAATTAGCCCCAAGAAAATGACTGGTAATTGAGAAGGATGGCTTAAACCTCATCAGCGGTAGTACTTCCTTCTCTTTTTTCATATTATTCTATTTTGGTGCCCATGTCTATACGGTCCAGAACATACAAAGGGAACTGTAATTTAGTATTATTATTGCAATCAAAATCTTTTTATGCATAGAGGCAAAGAATACAAAGGAAAAAGATTAGATGCATTCAATATCACCTAGGAAAGTAAAATTCCAAAAAAAAAATAAAATGCAAACTGGGGAAGTTTGGAGAACTGAAGCATATGACACGGGGCATTTAGAATGGACCGAAGCTTTGCCTGGGGATTTCACCATTGTAGACAGACAGGTGCAGTCAGAAAACAGGATAACTCTCCTGCCAAAATTGTCCGCTCCCTTTCCACACACTACTCACATCAATGACAGGATGTACATAACTTAATACTAACATTTTGCCATAAAAAAATCCCTGATAATTCAAAGTTTATATGAAAGTTTAAAAAAAAATATTCATTTTTTTATTTGGGAAATTGCCCAAATATAAAAGCAGCCATAAACAAACATCTTATGATTCCATGCTTTATTTTTAAAGTTCACAGAGGACATAAGAAGTCTTTAAAGACACAGAGAAATTGATATAAATAGTTTGAAACTTAATAAATAATTTGAACTGAGAAACTTAATAAATAATTTGATGTATGCCTGATATTCATTGTCAGATGAACAATGGGACATATTTTTGAAAAAAAAAAAAAATTAAATGGGAACATGAGGGTAAATTGCTCTCATACTGTTAAATTGGGTAAAAAGAAATAGAGAAGGGATACAGTAGCTTCCATTACCACTAATGCACCAGCTTCAATACTTTCAAAGACCAGCAATCTTCAAAAACTATTTAAAACTCTCAGATTAGTGAACCTGTACAAGCCAGACCACTGTGTTCCCAGTAGGAATAAAACACTGATCAGCTCGCAGACTAGACAGATGAGCCAACAACGTTTTTCAAAGCAAAGCAAGGCCAGTTTCTTTCAGGTCCGCAACCTCACGATGCCACACTCGTGTGACAGCCTCTGCTTGTAAATTAGAGTGCAGACGGGAAGCTAACAGGGGCGTGCAGCACGCTTTTTCTTGTGCCGATGACTGACATGACATCATTGCTGGGAGCAGGTGGGAAACGTGTTAGGAGATAAGGGATCATTCTGCTACAGTCCCCCTGGCATAAACATCTCCATCTGTGAAACCCGCACGCCAGACACAGACGATTTCATGTCATTTCATAAAAAAAAGTTCTGCTGCTGTTCTGCACAATATAAAAAAAAAGAATTATGAATTCTGAGACATTAAATTTCTACTGCATGTCAATATTGCATATTCTCCCCCGTGAAATGTTGGCCAGATTTCTGCATTAAAGACCACGAGCTACAGATTGAGCTCTGGCATAAGGAAATTATGATGCAATTTCAGCAGGCACAGAGAAGCAATATGAATGCTATAGATCTGCACTTTGTACATTCGGGCTTGATTTAAAGAGGAACTGGTTTGTTCTGTCAAAACAAAAGTAGATTCCACTCAATCCACGGCTGTAGGGTAGGTTAAAAGAACTGGCTACATCTTCTTCCTCTAATGGTATGAAATATGGTATTTATATATATAAAATATATACAGGATGCTTTCATGTCAGCATTTTTAAGCTCAGAACATTTCTTTATTGTTGCAGATGCATTGTGGGTCTTTTCATTGTGAATAAACTGAGGCGACCCTGTCAACATGCCAGCAGACCCAAGAGCCACTAGATCGCTCTTGTCATGACTGTTTTCAGCCTTAACAAGCTCAAATAAGGGTTTGTCTGCAAAGGAACTTTACAGTGAATGTCAGCACTAATGAGTTTTTATCACCAATAAAGATCTCAGCATATTGATTCAGGCTTGTCTGTTTGTGTGGAGGAAGAGATCTCCCGAAGATACCTCTAACAGAAAAGAGAGCACAGATCTTCATTGGAGATGTTTCAAAAACATTTTCTAACTCCTTGTTTCCAAACAAAGACTGTACCATTTACTGTTTTGATGCTGACATTGATTTACGTGCAACCTCCACATATCATCTGTTTTTCTGTGGTTGTAGACTTCATATGCATCACATTTTCTTCACGAATGCATAAATTCCTGAGGCATCACATCATTAGATGCATTATTGATTTGGGCTGCACTGGTAGGAAACCCAGAATTTTGACAGCCTGCATAAATGTGTTTTTATTGCCAAAATGATAGATGTGGGTGGTCTACATGCAGATCAAGTACCGGGTGAATGTTCAAGTCTTAGATTACAAGTTAGCTGACTACTAAAATAATAATTAAAAAAATCTCTCTTGCCCTCTCTCGTTGTGTTTGACCCTGGTGGTATTAGCCTAGCACCATGTCCCCACAAACTCTCTTTATCAGCAACACAAAAGCCCACCGGGATCAGGCCACCTATTTCATTTCTCTCAGATATCTGTAGTTCCCACAGAACTGAATGAAAAATCATTCAAAACGTATTAAGTGTGTGAACTTAAAATCTCCCACACCCAACAGTGGATCAATCAAAAGAGACCAGTACGAATTCCCTGAAAGAATTTGAGAATATATTCATCTTGAGAATAGCTGCTAGTCAACAAGTTCTTAAATTAGCAGCAATTTCCGTAATATTCAATAAACGGTATTATAATTCAGTATAGTGATTTTATATACTGTATACTAAATTGTTGACTGTCCAACAAGTATATGTTAAACTATTTAGCAAAATACATACATAGAGACACACTATTTTAGAGTATATGCTCCATAAACTCTGTGGTAAAGGGTTAATCTGGAGTCTTGTTCCACGTACACCAGAAGCCAAAGCAATGTGAGAGGTTGTATTCTTGATGGAGGACTGAACGTATTAGACTGGTTGCCAATAGGGGGTGCAGAACACAACGAAAGGATTATGGAAATGAACTCACTTGACAGCATTGGGATCTCCATGCACTTTGTAGTTTTCTGCACTGATCCGGGAGATGATCCTCGTAACAGCAACAAGGATGCCAATGTTTACCTGACACAAGGATGTAAGCCCATTACCATGACATGAGCTCACACTGTAGGAAGTGTTACAGAACAAAATACGTACTGTATACTGTATAATTTGCTTAAATATAAGACCTAAAATGAATGAACAGGTTGTAAAATTGCTTAAGATATTATTGCTGAGATGTTTTATGGTAGGCATTCTCCTTATGCTTTCCATACAAAAGATGATCATCTTGATTTGGTGAATTTTTAATTACCAGCTCTGATGCATTGTACTATACGATTAGCAAATTAACTTCACTATTACAACTAGTTTTCCAAATTCAACCCTGTTTGTTAAACCTCTTAAAACTTCTTACAAAAGAATTTATCTAAAGGTCAAAATTTAGTAGCCAGTTCTGGCTATGCTCGTCGATAAATCGCTGGAATCGGCATTTCAGATAGCTTCTAAAGATGATGACGATATTGTGTAGAGACATTGCTAGGAGACCAGAGAGAATGACGTGGAGCTGCTTAAGTCAGACAGCAGAGATTGGAGTCAGGAGTTTACGGCTCAGGTCACTGATACGGAGACAGGGAGCATGTGCCTTCATCAATCGAACAGAAGCACCACTCAGCTGTCCTGCCAGATGGACTATGGGCTTATTAAAAGATACAGTGATGAAAGCAAAGCAGCCACTTTACCAGTTGCTCGTTCTTTTAAGTAGTATTAACCTTATAGTGCTATTACTCAAACCATAAAATCATGTTTCTCTCGCTGTATTTGATAACATCAGGAAGAGAACCTTATGTAGGCTTCCAATTACGTTCCAGCTTACATTTTTATCCATTAAGGTATTATAAAAGGCAAATGTTTCTCCTAGCATTTTCTGGTAAAGAGAATATAAGAAGCTTGACTGTGCCATCCAGGCCTGGCACCAGGTCCTCCTGAACAAGCTTACAATAGGCATGGGTAGAGGGCATTAATGCTGAGAGGGAGATGTAATGGCCATACACTAAATGCAGATGAAAAGAGCCCCATGAGAAGGACTGGTGTGTGCTGGACCTTGAGAGTGAAAGCAACACTGGACAGGAAGTAGGAAATTTGAAAATGAAATGAAAGAACATACACAAAGAGAGGAAATGAAGATCTCAGTGGGAGCTCTAAGGGTCCTCTAAGGTTAAATTGGGCCCAGAGAAGAGCCCAGCCTCTTACCGCTATCACGAACAGCGCCGGAGCCACAAAGGCCCAGATCGCTCCTTTCTCCAGCGACAACCAGCAGCTACGGGGAGACAAGTTTAGCGGTAAACAGCTATTGCAGATTGTGATAGAACAGACAAGACACAATGCACCGAATGATACGCTGGCTTCCCAAAGCAACAATATTTACACTGCTCTTAATCATTAAAATGAAGCCGTGCTTAAGGATTTGCACAAACTTCAGGTTCAGAATTTCCTTTGGGATCAACAAAGTATCACTATTATTACTACAAAGCTGGGACATACTGTAACCCTCAGGGACATAAACGCTGTGGTCAAAATCCTGATAAATCCTTTCCATGGTTCTACATGTCCTTCATGATACACTATTACTCACAGCAAACAGCTGCAACGTTGCAAACAGAACCTGCGCCAAAGTGTTAGTAATTTCTGGGGACGAGCTGGATGAGAGCACCCTTGTCACAAGTTGAAAAGACCAGTCAGCAGAGGGTCTGAGTCTAGATACCTCTCTGTGGAGGCTCCAAAAACTCCAGGCAGGTGCTCCTCACATATATTATTGACTCACTCTCCTTCTTTAAATGTGGCTATAATTAGCACTGCCCAAATTCTAAAGTTACTTCCCCCTTACTCAAAGAAAGACACTACTGCACTCATGCCAATATCAGGGCGGTTAGAGAAAAACTTTGTGGAACTTTGTGGAACTTTAGGGTAGACTAAATGACAAATTGACTTCTCCAAAGGTATATATACATAACAGCATTGCACAAACATACCAAAGAAGAAACAAAATGATACAATCCTACTAATTTTAATGCCAGAGATGCAACCCCAAAGAGCTCATTTGACTGATGACACCAAGACCAAAGGGTCATATTTTTTAAAGGCCCGGTTTTAACATTTACAATTATTTTATTTGCAGACGCTTTTGTCCGAAGTGATATACAAGTGAGGCAAAAAGCAAACATGCAGCTGTCAGAGTCAACTGGGCATAAGTGCAGCTAGGCTGAACTTCCAGTGAATGCCCAGGTACTAGGGTAAGTGACATAGGAGCAGGAGCTACACAACAGCTACCAACAAAGCAAGAACACAATAAGACAATTGAAGTATGAGAACTGCAAAATTTACACAACACCTTCAAGATCCTGAACTCAAACCTATTATGTTACATATCTATTAAGTTAAAATCTGTCTGTCTACAAATAGATTCATTCATTTTTTCCCCCTTTTATAAAAATCCCCCTAGTGTCACGCTCTGTCATGTATTCCTGTTGTGCCACGCCCCTTGTTACCCACGTGAGTATGTTATCCGATCGTTTCCT
>JAODKK010000039.1:7851591-7865477 GCA_026774405.1 Petrocephalus microphthalmus
CGTTATCTCTCATGTAAAAAAAGCAGTTTTGAAGTCTGCTTTCCATTTGCTAGTTCTTTTTTATCATATACTTCAAAAGTAAAACCTCTAGTGAGAATCCCTCATCTGATTTTACCACCTCAAATCATTCAAGCTGCTGATTGTGCTTCTTTAATGTATCTGATCAACCCATGGAACTGAAGCTTGTCTTCAGAAGCCAGAAACAACAAGAGATCTTCAAGGTGTCAGATAACGAAAGCTCCTAATAAGCGTAGCTTTGGGACAAGAGCCAGCATTTGCAAAAGTATATAATCACTTTGAGTGGTGTGTGTGCACCCTGCAATAGGCTGGTGTCCCATCCTGGGTTATTCTCTGCCTTTCACCCATAGCTTCCGGGATAGGCTCTGATAGGCTCTGGACCCCCGTGAATAAGACAGGCAGGTACAGAAAATGCTTGGATGGATGGAAGTAAGGATGGGTGGATGAATGGATGGATGGATATATATATACATCAGCTATTTATGAATGACATTTTTCTCTCCAAGTGGGAAAAAAGTCAGCTGACCTGCCACAGATGACTTTCCACCAATAGCAACAGCCCCTTCAAGGCTGGACTCCATGTTGGAAACCATATGGGTCATCACTTTGTCAACCGTCTCTATCAGTCCACTGGCCATGGGTGTCGACTGCTGCAGAAACAGAGAAACAGTCTCAGATTAGTTTAATGACTCTACCTGCTATGAGGCTATTACATTAAAAGAATTTTGGCATGCAATTTTAGTCATTTGTGAAGCTCTTTTTTTCTTTACTGAAGCAGATTCCAGTTAGCTCGATGGCACATCTTTGAACCATGGGATGAGGAAGAAGATATCAAAAGGGCATAGGATGAACATGCAAACTCTACACACACAGATGTGTGAGGTAATAGCACTACCCACTGAGGCATTATCCCGCCTGTATTCCCAATATTACCAAGTAAAGCATCCTAAATGATTACAGACCAGCTTAACTAACACCACTGGTATTTTGAATATCTTGTTGGTGCCTACCTCCAAAATTACACCTTCACAATGCTAGATCCATTCCACTTTGCATATTGGACCAATAGGTCCATGGATGATGCTGTCTACCTTGCACTCCAATACACGCAGCACCCCTAAGCTTCTCCTAACCCTTACACGGCCTTTACCTCCACTTTCCATACAATTAATCTACTCAACCTATTCAGCATCCTAATGGACATGAACGTCGACACAGCCATGAATCTCTGGATACTGGACTTCTGTATGCAAGCCACATAACTAGCTACTATTAACTAGCAACAACAAAAAATTTTTTGATTTGTAAACCGATGACAATCATATTGCTATCCAGACCATTGACAGGAGAAATGACTGTTAACAGCATATGACTGAAACTCATCTCATGCAAGGGATACAGAATATCCCTCTCTTGAAAAGGTTAAAATGACCATCTTCAGAAAATAAATCAAAGTCCGTAGCCACTCCTCTAAATCCAGAAGAGATCACCCACCTCTTCCAGGTCAGGCCACCCCGGTGAAGACAGGACCTCCTCCACACTTTTCAGAAAGGCCTTTGAGATAAGGACGAGGGATGTGAAGAAAAAAAAAAAAACTAATTCAATACAGATCAACTACGTTTAAATGGAGAAGAAATCAAATTACAGGCGAATTTTAGAAGGAGCTCAAATGATTTTACATAGAAATTTACAAAGAGGGAAAAAAGTCATTTGAAAGAAAACAATTCACAATTCATTTTGGTACCCTTGATCAAAATTCTGTAATGCTTTACATTAACTGCAAATTCATTATGCGTTCATAGAATATTCAATGCACCTTCATAATGCATTCATAGAATAAAACATTATATGATTATACAATTATAATGTTTGTTATTAATATATATTAAAGCTGTTAATATGCTATGATGTTAAGGCATAATTACATGCTGCTTATGAATGTTGTGTGATTATGTATGATTATCTATGATTGCTTTATGAATGCATTATAAAAATGCACTGAATGTTCTACGAATACATTACAAAGGCATTATGAAGATGTAGTTAATATAAAGTATCCCACACTCTTCGTCAAGACATTTGTCATTATACTGTATGTCTAAATAAATGGGCTACGTTAAAGTAAGTTCTCTAAGTGAGATGATTCCAGAGCGAGTTTCCCAAGAGCGTTACCTGGGTGAGGCCATTGGCCGTCTTTTGTGGTATGGACTCATTGGGTATAGACTCCAGAAATCCCAGCAGGGGCTTGGGGAACTGGAAGTTCTGCATTTCCACCGTCAAATTGGTGATGATCGGGTGGTAAGAATCGGTGGACATCTGGAGCAACATAACACCATGGAGGTAAGAACCCATTAAAAAAAAGTCTTCAGGACAACACACAACGTCTATTGCTTTAGTGAGACCAGTAACAGTCCCTCGTTCACTTCTTTCCATTACACTTTAGGAGGTATCTCTGGCATAGTATCATTTAAGGAGGCTACTACTGGCTCCACCACACCTATGATTCTCTACACTTTGCATCCAGAGCAATGTGAGTGAGAAGAACAAGATTAGCCAGGCTAATTTTGGCAGACATCCTAACAGTCTGCGATGATTAACTGTTTCCTCCCATTTTTGTGGGTCAACAAACTAGTCATGGATCTGTGCAACAGGTTTATAATAAAACAGAAAGGAACTGCCAAAATAACTGCCAAAAAATGCGCAAAAGGATGATTAACACAACCGCACCTTGGATTCTTAATAATGCTTAATAAATAGTCCAGATTCTCTATGTATGCAATCAATACACCATTTTCCTTTTTGCTCAGAGAACAGTGAGTAGGAAAGCAATCATTCCATAAATATAAATCTTTTTTATTCACACTGCCACTTGTCTCAAAGCAATTAAATCCCTTTCAGTGACTTTGATTACCCAGGAGTTTCCAACTAGGTGCTTAGCTGTGCATCTCCACCAAGTGTAAAGTTTTTTTTTAAACACATTATGTAAAGGCTTTGCCTTCATGCTTTGGAACAATGACTAGACAATCAGCTTAATCTCCGTAGTGACTAATATTTACCATTGTGAGTTAAAAGGTCCAAGGTTTTGGAAGAAAGCATTGTGTCAATATTGAATGAAGCCAGCCCGGTATGTAATGGAAACCGAACTCATCCAGGGACACAGACTGAAATCTGCCTTTTACAGATATTCTCACTGAGCATGCCTAGCTATAGTACAAGAGGGATTCTTATTATGTCAAATCCACTGATCAAATATGATGCTAATGAAGCCGAATTAGAAATCAGGTCATATTTAAATGGGATACTGGTTTATAAATACCAAATTCCTCCATTCAAGATCTCCTCCCAGTGGATTTCTCCCATTATATTGGGAGGTAACTGGATAATTCATTCTTTAACCTGCTGGTGAGTCACTCACCTGAGAATCCACCGGAGAGTAGGTGGGCTTTGATACATTGGATGTCAAGGACGTGATGGGGCCACCTGTAAAAATAAAACACAATACAACAATAATTAAAAAGATGTGCTAACCTCTTCAATAGCTATATACAATTTTCAAAATAGACTGAAAACTTCTACCCTAGCTTCCAAACTCTCTTAAAGGAATGTCAAACACCTGTGATGTCTTGTCTTTTTCAGGCATATCCTCAATAACAACGACATAAGATTGGAAGAAAAAAAAAACAAAGGGATGGATTCTTGCTTTTTATGACTGCCTTTATAGCGAGACATGCCAATAAATATATAAAAAATATATTATTAAATGAAATAATAAAACTTTAAACAATCCATTGGAGGTCATGCTTCTGAACAGTAATACTTGAAGATAAACAGGCTTCAGATTTTCAACCCTGTCCTTAACAATTTTTTAAACCATTGCACAAAGTTATTACACTTGTAAATTAATAAAATAAAATTACATTATAATGCAAAGTCTCCCCATGTCTGTCAAGCTTTCCTCCAGGAACCCAAATTTCGAAATGGGGTCTGTATAATGACTGCGTGATTGCATGAGTATGTGTCCTGTGATTGACTGATAGTCCTTTCAGAGATGGATGGATGGGTGGATGGGTGGATGGATGGACAGACAGATTGACCTATGGATTTAACAGACTAACCCAAAACTTGTTTTCAACCCTTTGGAGAGTTTACTGTAAATGGTCAGCCAAGTCAGTAGATGAACTGGGTCATTAACAGACTAAGACTCTAACATAACTGGCTGACCTAGTGTATCATGCTCCTGTATGACTTACTTTAGCCTGTCCCCTCCAGACAGCTGTGAGAAGCAGCAGCTACCCAACTGGCATCCATCACCCAAGACACAAAGACCCATTAACAGGAAGGAGTGCAGGCTTTGAATGTCACTGCAGGCTTAAAAGGCAGCCTACATATATTTGTTCATTTAATCAAACTGTTGCCGATACATATTTCCATGAACAATTAGACCCAAAAGGAGCATGCGTTGCCCTTCTGCTTAGTGTCCTAACATTCTTACGGTGTCTGTTTGGAATTTTTAATCCAGTTGGTCTCATCAAAGATACGAAGCCACTTAAGTTAAACAGTTACATAACCTGTCATGTTTATCATGGTTACACAACTGGTAATTTCTACTGAAGAGCGTGGCTGGGAAACCCAGCAGAATGGCATCACAGACAAAGCTTGCCTCCCAGAAACCGAACCAGTAACCTACTGGGTGGCAAATTCTGCCCCTCAGGCATCACAATTCCTGCTGCTTGCTTTGCTCAGTGGTAGGGGGGCAGGGAGAGGGACTCAGGGGCCCGAAACTGGCAGTCGACGTGCAAGACGTGAGGACCATGTGGAAATCAGAGCCTCGCCATTCCTCTGTGTGACCGTGTATGGAAAACAGGTGCGGCGAGCAAGGCGGCTCTGCCAGCAATTTGCGCCGGGGCTGATTGTGTAACCTTTTTTAGGTTTCTAAGTCACCGGAGATCTGGAGACGCTGACAATTCAACAGATGTAATTAGGAACTACTTAAAAATAAATTAATAAAACTAAAGAATACTCTGTAAATCTTGAAACCAACATTTTGAAAGGCTTACAAATGCCCCATTATGTATATCTATTGATATCAAATGAAAAATGGGAGAATTTAACCCAAATATATGTGTGCGCGTGTGTATATAGTACAGGCAGTAAAAGAAAACTTTTAATTAGCTGTTTATCTGGATAGTATATATTTTTTCTCAAAAAGAAAATTCACAAATCTTCACAAAAAAGTTACTGATATCTTGTTGGATGCAAATCTCTCTCCAGGGGTACCCCAGCCTTTCCATTTATTTCTTAAATTTAAACACATAACTAGCTAGATAATTTGATGAGGTACTAATTAGCTAAACATGGTGTGGTGATGAGGTTTTGAAACGGTTAAGCTACATACAGCTGATACACTGTACTTATGTCACTGTTTTACGCCATTTACAAATACTTTCACACAGTTTTATATATATATATATATATATATATATATAATTATGTAGCATATATGACTAATATAGTACGAAAAACAGGTTTTCCTTTATCACAGTGTTAATTCCTTTCAGTTAGTTCAGAATTCCCTTTTTAAACCAAACAAGTCACAACGCTGGCAGCTTGTCATTTGACTTTTACCAGACCCCAAACTAGAAATGGCACAAGAGTCCCTTACTGCACAGGAAAGGTACTGAAAGCACAACACTCCAGTCAAACATAACGTTTTTAATGCAATCAATCGTTGGGAAGCAAAGGCTTATTTGAGTTGGGACCTGCCGGCTTGCTAGAAGAGTTTAAAAAGAGCCCCATAAACATTTGGAGAGCCCCCCAATGACTGTATGTATGAAAAACACATGGCTTCCCCCCAACTGAGCACTGTTGTTTAGTATCAATCACGATTGCTCTACCAACATTCTCCAAAGCTTTGACAGCAAAGGGGGGTGGGGAAGTCAAGTATTCCCCCTCGCAATGGAAAGCCTTGCTAGAAAGAGTGTCAGGGTTTCACCCGGATATGCTGCAAAGTTAATTCCCAAGCCACACCGTTAAAACGTTCCCATGCAGTCTGGAGTAAATTATGACTGACAGCGCAGAGTCTATTTCCCTTCATGCTCGACATTTGCTCCTCTTCTAGAGCTTGTTCCCCACTGCACTCAAGTTACGTATGATAGGTCCACATGGGAATATCACTATGAAGTTCCTGGAAGTGTTTGGGCTTTCAGTCTGCCTCTGCTGTCTTTCCCTTCCTCTTCTCCTGAATGTCACCAGTGCCATATCAAGGTTTTGGTTCAGACATTTTATTGTCTTATTGTCATATGTGATATCTATGCATGGAATGTGGCAGGTGCCCAGGAGGAAATTGCAGAATAATTCTCCCCTTACCGGATGGCAGACACCCATATCACTGAAGAGGAAATCATGAACATCACAAAAATGACATCAAACATGGCCTTGCCAAGCTTCATCTGAACAGCCAACAGCAGATGCTTCAGATTCCCTGGAGTGGGGCTCCCTTCGTGACACAATGTGCTTTTTCCTACCTGTTGCAGCCTTGTAGTAGAGCCAGATTTCTTCAGGGGACAGGGCCCTCTCCCAGATGACGAACTCGTCGAAGGCCCCCGTCACAATACGCCCATAGGATTGGCCATTGCCGGTGCCGATGACCAGGTCAGTGTAGGTGTCGCCATAGTTCTGGGACTCACTGCCTACCGGATCACTGACATTGAACGTCCCATTGACATAGATATACAGGCCATCCTTTTTTGTCCAGGAAAACAGAAGGTGGGTCCAGTAAGGTCCTAGACACAAAAAGAGGATGGGATTGCCCATAAAATGGTCAAGCAAAGTGATAGAAGTACAAATATGTTGCAAATCTTGACCGCATTCTTCCTAAAGCAGCAAGGTCCACAACACATAAAGATGTGGTAAGGCTTGACTATGTTGTTTTCATGAGCATTTCTTTACTGAATGTATGTTTTTAATACTTCACAGATGCTCCAGCTACAATTGTAGAGTTTGGCGCAATGTCACATTCCATCTCAATGAAAGGAGAGAGGGCAGAGACTCGGATTGGTAGATGGCCTCTCAGCTTGACTGCAATAACGTATTCAGAAGAAGAGCATGAACCTAAAGTTCAATACGAGCTGCGATAGCTCTCCCTTCGAGGGAAACGCCTGTGTTATTTTTTCGATTTGCTCTGAACATGAAAGGAGGATTCCTCCATCTTGGCTGACTTCTTTGTCCCCAGCTGGCTTGGGCGTTGTCATCTAGCAAGAAAGTGAATGCATAGCCCTGGGCTGCCTGAAGTCAGTGCAAGGTTCACTTACTGCCTGCTGTGAATACCTGTATACCAGCAAATTTCCTGTGGGTTTGTGTGACCCTGATTTCAGAGGTCCATCGCACATGATCCTCCAGGAAGCAGTAAGGTTAACAGTGAGAACATCTTTATAAGAGTGATACAATTGGTCATACTTTAATGTACAATGGTCAATACTTCTTTCCCTTAAATGTATACTGGTCAGCACAGTCCCGAGCTCGACTGGTATACCAAAGAGCTGCGTGGCAGAAGAGTGTTAAGCTTGCGTGCCTCGAAACCTAAGATCTGAGTGTTATGATTGCACTTCACAGAGGAAGCCGAGGTTCAGGCCACGTTTCAACTGAAATGCTCTGGACGGCTGGCCTGGTGAAATACCTCACTCCTGCTGTCAAAGGTTTACAAACCAACGCCATGGTAAACATCCACGCAAAGATCCCTGGTGTCAAAACACGCGGCTCGCAAAGCTTGGAAGGGTGAGAAATGAGCATTTCAGCCCAGGGCCGTTCCGAGCGCTGTGTGACAATCTAACATATGAGTATGAAATGTGTGACGCCAACGATCATTTCAAGGTACTCAGCTCAACTGGGCTAACACCTGATGCTAACAATACGAGCCGGCATGCAAGCCGTGACATGGGAGAGGACTGTCAAATAATTACGTTGCTGTCAATTAACAGAACCATAAAACAGAACCAGCTTTCAAACAAGCCTTTTCCAACGTTGCAACGAATAAGCATTTCCAAATGGTCAGTACGGAGAGCTAAACAATACTACTTATTAAGGTCCACTGCTGAGGCCTTCCCCATGCACAGGTAATAAAATGCAGAGCTCAGAAGCTTGCTTTTAAGATATTCCACTGAGGTTGTGTGAGATGTATTTTTCATGATAGGTTCAGTGGAGGGGTATTAAAACCCACTGAGATTAGAGTGTTTTAGATGGAGCATCTGATGAAAGCTTGAAAACATGAAGTGAATATATTTTTTTTTATTCAGAACACATCTCCATCTTTCCCAGATGGAGTCACCTGGAAGCTTGATGTTGGCCTTCCAGCGTCTAAAGTTTCCACGGGTGTAGAACTCCACATAGCCACCATAGGTATTTGTGTAGACGGAGAAGCCATTGGATATGACTTTGCCTCCAGAAGCGACAGCGAAGCGAGACTGAGCTTCCTCATTCTTCCAGAAGAAGGAAAATGTGATCCCTAAAGAAGCGAGGAAAAGAGAAGCATTTTTAGAAATTCCACATTCCACCCTAACCTCAAGAACTGGAAGCAGAAATTGCTAATTATGAGGGAGGGTTTGGAAATATCACAATGGAATTAAAAACATAATGACAATATGAAAACCTATAAACCGAGGTACGCTTACTTAAACTGGACTAAAAAAATTAAGCACAGTAACTTTTCATTTTGCAAAAATAATGCAGATCTAACTAAACACTGGAGCAAGATGCTAATTTCTTTTCAGATTTTTCTTTCTAATTAAGTAAAGCTGGAGTCTACGTGTTTACGGCAAACTGTAAACATACAAGCAAAATAAACAGCGGCAGTTTGTTCCAGATACAGATGATGATCTATCAGGTCTGTTTGTTTATGTAAAGAAAACAAAAACTTTTCCTCCGACTTTGATACACATTTGAGTTGAGGCTTATATTTAATGATGCAAAATCACATGGGATGAATGAAATTATTTAATTTCCTTTGGATAAACTTACATAAGAACAAGAAGAGACACGTCCCCTCCCCCGAAATCAACCTAACAATACTAGAACAAACTATCAAAGCAAGGGCGAATAGGAGAGGTCAAGCTGAAACAGAATGAGATTATGAGCTTCAGAACTGCAGCAGCCCTTACGTGCACTGTGTACCTTCACCCCTCGCGGGCCAAGCCTACCTTGTGGCCCACATTTGGTCGGGTCACTGATGCACGAGTTCTTGTAGTTTCCAAAATGCAGAAATGTGGCCCCATTGTCTCCGTTCAGAAAGATTCCCTTGTTGACCATTCCTTCTACAATGTCTACAGAAGGGGAAAAGGGGGCAGGCAATATTATTTTGCCTGAATATATCAATTCTGAGGCTTTTCTAAGTCACACCTGCAATGAATTACGCAATCCACCGAATGCTAACTAAGTTTGACTAATTAGGGCTGAGACACCCATATTCAACCACAGATCAAATACCGTAAAATACCATACAAATTAAAAGATTTCATAAAAAATAAACAAACCTCTGCTAAGAACAGTAATCCACTGACATCAGTAATTTTACTCTGGACCCGAGACTAACCAAAGTGTTTAAAAATGAGCCATTGTCTCTGTTTCAGCAGCCGCGCTTCAAGCCTCTGTCACGGACAGATGTCATGTCCTATCTGACAAAAAAACACACAGTATTCCTGTAGTAGCACATCCATTTATAATGTACAAACGTGCAAAACTGTTAGAATATCATTTGTTATTTCTATTGTGGGGTTGCTAAGTAACTAGAGGTTTCTGCTTATTTGCAGGAACAGCAGGACAAGAGAGGAAAGTTTGTTCCTCAGCGCTTCACATACAGTATTTTCCTCCTTATTTATATAATATGTCTGGTCACTAAAGGCCTGCCCTTAATATGAAGCAGAGTTTAATTATACCGCACTCTTGAGCCACTTTCACCCCCGTGGGTTGGGAGCTGGCTGACCTAGGCCGTGGCCTCCCTCGACCACTCAGACAAACAGATCGCGCTTAAGAAGCATGGGCCGCACTGTGAGCGGACATCGCGGCCTTGCTGAGTACAAGGCACGGCATAACCACTTAACGGTCGAAGCTGGACCTCTGCGCCGGGAACGGGAACCGGCTGCTGGTTTAGGTGTCATCAGGGGCCCTGCCCCATTTAAGCTGCATGGCTTTCATTTATAGTTCCAGCTCTATAGCTGGGAAAAATGTAAACATGGACTGCAGGACTAGAAGGCTAAAGCATGAAGTAGTGAGGGCTGGTGAATACACTGCCTGCAAACTCGTACCTGCAACAGTCTGAAAAACTAAAGGCGATGCTTTCTATGAGGCCCATATTCATCAAGCCTAATAACTGTTCTTATAATTCATTGTAACACATTTATAAAGTATTAGAAACATGGCTATAACTACTTATAAAAAGCCATAACACATGATAGTCTTGTGTATTATGCATTATGAATGTTCTATGAAGCTTTCATCTATAATGCACTATAGATAATGCAGCACAAAGCATCCTTAATGCTTATACCCGCCATCATAATGCATTATGAAGGTATCGGTAGTGCATTATAGATGACAGCTTCATTCATTATGCATTCATAATGCATAATAAACATGAGTATAATGTTTTATGCCTTTTGATAAATATTAATAGCCGTGCTTATAATGCTTTATGAATGCATTATTATTTGTTATGAATGTGCTTAATTACTAAAAACATGGCCTTAAGTAAAGTTTTACCAAACAAACCACGTGGGCAGACCTCAAAACAGCAGGCAACCCAGTGACCCATCAAGGGGACAAACTGGAGGCTCTGAACATACGGCACATTTTCATTGGCCAGGGCTGTTCCTCACCTACAGCTGCAGAAATGTTAGTGTAGGCGGAGTCATTGGTATACACAGAGGAAGACTTATAGGAGGGAGGGAGCACAGTGTGGTTGTGGATCGTGAGCGCTGGATGGGCACATGGAAGAGAAACGAGACAGACAAAAACAGGGAGAACAAGGTGATTCAGGTGAACAAACATGGCGACCAAAGACACAATGGCGGAAGGCACAAAGACTATGGGTGTGCTGGCTGGACAGCAGGGAGAAAGAGACACACTGATGGACAGTGAAGGCTGAGTGAAGCACAGAGCATGCTTTACACAGGGTGCTGGTGTCACAATTAAACCTCCTCCTTCTGTTCCTGCATCTCCATGCTAACGCTAAACTGGCGTTTTAATGGTTTACTTCTCTGTTTGGCATAATCTTTTTTTCTGGGCACAGATCTAAAGCAGGGAAAGACAATGAAGTTAATGAGGTAATTGCTGTATGCCTATTCCCATAATATACCCAGTATTTTTCCCAGTATTTAATTTCAACCAATGAAAATCTGAAAATCTGAATATCTGAAAATCAACGCTGCACCTTCCTACCTGCCTCTCACTGTCATGCTACGTGAGAAATCGCGCACCGCCTGTATATAATTGTTATTCATATAAAATAAGAAATCAATTTCGAATAAAAGTTTTTAAACAATTTTAAAGAGAAACCTTTACTCTAATATTGAATTACGAATATTTTTTTCCCGTCTGGAATAGTGCTGTTCTCCTTTAAGTAATCCCCGAACAAGTGCGTTTCAAATGAGCGGCACTTTCAAGACTTTGCACTATCGAAAGCATCTGCAATCACATGTTTCTTATATAAGGCGAATTATGTAAGTAAACCGTGCTATAGCTACTGGTAGTTAATTTGCAATAGACATAGGGTACAGATGCCATGAACCTCGCTTGAATAGTTGCTGAATAGTAACAAGTATGACATAAGCATCATCTGATAATATGAAACGCTAGTCCTAAAATGTACCAGATGTTCAGTTTAATTTTCAATATAAAACTGCGTTCTCTTTGCATGTTCCCTATCTCAAGCTCATGAATACAGCACGCATAATGCAACCACAAATCGCATGAGATTTCACTCAGCAACGAAAAAAAATAAACAGAAATTCTTGTGACTCTTAATCTTTCAGAGTCGACAGCGCCCAAACTCGGTCGTTTGATGGGCGTTAAGTGAGGAAGACGAAAAACCGACGCGGTCAGCGAGGAAACAAGGATAGGAAAATACATTTTTAATGTTCTTAAGCATACCGCTGTTTACATACTTATAGTACTTCCATTAACATGACCTGTTCTGTTTCCAATCTCGTCCCACAGTCCGTATATGCCGTCCACCGCATCCAATGGCCAGTAGTGCGACGCAGTGGCCAGCACCTGCAGCCCTGCAAAATTCACAAGTGGGGAGACACGCTTATTCAGACATTTTAATAACATTATATTAATTATTAGTATAACATTATAATAATTTTCAATCGTTCATTGAATGTCATACTAAAACGGCTCACCTGGCTCTTATTAACGCACTCGAAGCCCTTACGTTTTATTACAGATAACTTAGTTTGAGGTTTGGGAATCCACAATTTCCGAAACTAGTGAAAAGTTTCATTTTATTTAACGACTGAACAAATGGATCTATAAAAGCAGTACAAACCCCGACAGCGTTTAAATAAAAGGAGGCACAATCAAGATACAGAAAGTAGATGCAAGCAGCTTCAGTTCACACAGGTACAGAGACGTTTAAGTAACATTTTTTTTTGCTATAAATAATGTTATTAAGCGCAGCCACTAAAGAATACTAGCACTGGACCTTAAGACATTTAAACATTATGCCAGTATCTGTTGTTAAATGCTTATTACGTCAGCAGTTATGGATAGTAAACTTTTCGAATTCAGGCTTACTATATGATTATATACAACCGCCTTTTCAAAGACCTGGAAAAGTTAGGAGTTACAAATAAGACACTTACCGGGATGCTTTAAGGTTCGTGCCACTTGACCGTGAACCTAGAAGCAAATACATAAATCCGGGTTTCTAAAATGAAAACGTCCTCAGTTTTTTTTTTTTTTTTTAGCAAATTAGTAATTTAGTAATTTTGCATGTAAAGACCAAAATTACCTGGTTTAAAGTCAGACCCGTGATTAGTGTAAGCACTCTGTACAATTCCATAGTTATTTTCTAATAATTAGGCAACGCGTGTTACTGTGTGCCAAAATATAGTTTTTAACGAAGTCCCTCAAGCACCAGAAATCCAGAAAAGAATACACATTTTCCAGTTTACTGCTGTCGAAAAAAAATCTTACACCAGTCTATAAATATTTTTAACTAAATAACACCTGTATCCCAAAAATGATATCTCCAAACACAATAAAAATGCAGCTGAGCCGAATCTTTAAACTTTCACATCATCATTAGTATAAGACACTGATTCTTTGTTTGCGTATTTCGGCAGGTTTGTAATCCGCTGTTTGGGAGGCTACACTGGCTCCATAGTGGCACTGGCGGCGTTCCTGGCTGATCTCCGCGCTCCTGCGCCGACTTTGCCCGCAGTTACGCTCCTCTCGGCTGCGCAGTGCGGGGATCGGCGCGCCGCCGTAACGTCGGGTGTGGAAATTCAAATCATGATGTCATGTCGCTTACGGGCCGGGTGCGAGGTGGGTCTCAGCGCACCGCCCAGCTGGGAAACGGGCTGTCACCTCGAACTTTACTTCAGCTGCTAAGGCATAAGTTGTAATATGCAGGCATGCTTATATTTTATTCTATTTTATTTTAACCAAATCTTGTTTTATCCCTAAAGGTAAAAAAAAAAAATACTTTACATTGTATTTACATTGGCCTGGATAATGTTGCAGTACTGGAACCGAAGACGGCAGCTGCCTAAATTCGTTGAGTAATTGGAAGTGATTTATATGTATTGGGTATAACTTAATTTATGCGTACATTGGTACGAGAACAGAACATAGTCATGTGCTTCACATATGTA
>JAODKK010000039.1:7925784-7937106 GCA_026774405.1 Petrocephalus microphthalmus
ACGAGGCAGGGAACAACCCAGGATGGGGGGCCAGCCCATCGCAGGGCACACTCACACACCATTCACTCACACATACGAGCCCCCATCAGTCTCATTAGTAATCCTAATAGGCCGTGAATTTCGTAGATCTGCCTCCCATTCTTTTCATGTGCTGGGCTGCTAATGCTAACAGTCGGCGCTAAACATTGCTTGGGAGTCACTAGTATGGGGCACTTACAAAATGTGGGGGGGAAAACTGCCCCCCCCCCAGGTGATTCATAATGGTCCCTACCTTATGTATCTCTCATCCTGTGGTGGGTTCCCTCAGAAATGAGCCAAATGCTGTGTACCCAGCTTCGCTATCTGTGGAACAGTTCCTGTCAGGACTGTCCCCTGGCACAATGAGCCCGTGGCTTTTGCTGTCTCCATTAGTGCTCTGGGATAAATCCATGACTCCGCTGACAGCTGGCCTCCTCGTCTTCCCCTCTGTAGTATTTACACAGCACTGGGCATATGGTGCAGCCCATGATCACACATGAGCCTCAGCAATGGGCCTATTCTGGTTGGCTCGCCTCTATGGGTGAAGGTCCTGTCTGGCCATAATCTCTCAGGTCTCAGCCCCCCCCCCCCCCCCCCCCCCAAATGTAATCCATTAGCTGCCTATGCCCGTTCTCAGACGGCTCTCTTGGGAAATCCTGGCAGCGACGGACAACCGATGAATGTGTCTGTGCCAACTCGTGTGCGAGCTTCCGCGACGCCGTATTGCATTTACATACATCCACATTCCTGAATGCTGAGATGAAAGCGTCTCGCAGGTGCTGCAGGCCCCCAGATCGGACCGCAAGCCCCTTTCGCGGGCTACAGCGTGTGACTTGGAACCGAGTTCTGTTCGCGGCTGTGAATCAGTGCGGCGTCTGCCAGAAGCTCAGGAGTCTTCCTCACGATTTCAGCCGCTCGTTTATTCGGAACGGGCCGTACCTGGGAAGCTGAACTGCAGCGTGGGGGCTTTTCTTTGCAGGAAATTATTTTGTGTAAACAAAGGCTGTATGAAGTAAATATTTATATCCTCATTTGGTTGTACCCTGTCGAGGAAATTTGTTAAATTTAATTTATTTTTGCAGTATTGTTCTAGTCAAACAGGGGCATTTGGGTGGCACTGTAACCTTGCATCTCCAGGGTTGTGGGTGTCCCCATAACCACCCAACAGCTCTGTGGTTTAGGGGTGCTGGTGTCTCTAAATTGTCCCCCCATCCCATGTACCTGTTTAGTGTGTGACCTGTGCTCGACTGATATCCCATTCCGGGCATCAGCTGCCTTTTTCCTTGGTGCTTTCTGGGATAGTTTCAAATAAGAAATAAAGATAAATGAAAATAACTTGTTGACTATTCAGCCGTGTTTTTGTTTTAACCTGATGACGAAAAATATCACTTGCAATGAAAAGCATTACCAAGACCATGAAGGCGATAAGTGGTTTGAAAAATGAAAAGATGGATAGATTATCTAAATGAAACCTCATCTTGTCTCCATACTGTACTTAAAGTGGTTGGTATGTTATTCAGGTGGACGTCAGCTGCTATGAAAGTGTAATTATGTAGCAGTCCCGGATGAATACTGGGAGTGGGAGAGTTTGGAGCCTTCCGGGACCCTGCTGTAGAGCGCCGTTCTGTTTTTGGGCGGCATGGGGGCTCTCCCTCTGCCGGCCCTCCACGTTAGCCCTGGGTCCCTATTTACCGCAGACTGCGTGGGCCGTTTTCTGAGCAGCTTGGCAAGCAGGAATACGACTCTTCAGCCCAAAGGCAGACAAAGAAGCATCGTATTAAAGCCAGAACGTTATACAATATGCGGCCCACCCACCAACTGCACTGAGCGTCTTACAAATTGTGAGAGGAAATCTAGCCGTCCGAGTCGAGTGCACTCCAAGCCAATGTCCCAGAACGTTACGCAAGTGCCCATCCCCCTGCTCTCCTGCCCATCCCGGTCGATCCGGGAAGGAAGCCAGCGGACCCAGCTGGACCCGTGCGTGACAGTGCCACCCCGCAGCAGTACCAGAACCACCCTTCAGCTGAGCAGCGGGCCTGCCCCGGTACGCCCGGCCGCCTACCCTCCCCAAACCCGCTTTCGACAAATCGGATTAAGTAATTAGCGTGACACCTGGAGCGCCGCCGCGCTCACCCCCATTGGCTCCTGGCGAACTCCTAACCACGTCCGTCTGGGCCGTCTCCGCGCCAGTCCGTTTGCGGATCTGCCGCGGCGCCTCCAGGAGGAGCTGGCGCGTGCGCGATTCACGCGTTTGTGGGAGACGTTACCGAACGATGAAACCCGCATCTGAAAGTAAAATGGGATCAGGAAGGGAGGAGCGGAGAAGTGAAATCACCCTTTGGGATTTCCCGGGAAAATGCTGGAATCAGCGCTAAAGTGGTTCAAGCCTTTAAATACAATGCAGATACAAGACATATAAGATACTCATTCATCCATGCGTGCCTAAGCACTTAACGGAAACAGGGTGCAGTGTGCCTACTGTGCAGAGCAGAGCAGATGATGGAATGCCAGGAGATGTTTAAGATACAGGATATTACTGTAAATGTGTCACCAAACCTAAAGAAGGTAAAGAACAGCATCAGGGTTAATGGAGACTGTATGGAGTTTTCATCAGAATGGCCTTGTAACCCAGGATCAGTGGTCTGTGTGTGCAATCCCCCCCCCCGCCCCCAGGACGTATTTCTGTCTGTTGTTATTATCAGCACCCCATGCCATTTTCACCCTCAGCAGTCTGCCATCATTGAACCAAGAGCCCTGCCAGGCTGGAGAGAGGATAATGGTTCCTGTACTTTGTCTTCCAGATCCCCGTTTTGTTCTTCTTTATCTGTTTTTTTTTTTTCTTTTGGCCGAGGGAGCCAGCCGTTCGATAGAGAGGCTCGCAGCTTGAGGAGCAGATAGCATTTAGGAAGCTCTGCAGAAGCTTATCTGGGATCCATCAGGCAGCCGTGGCGACCCGCTCAGGCCTCATTCAGAGGCTTGTTCTGAATCCCCAGGGAGTCTGCAGCAGCTCTGCTGGACATCAAAGCAAATCACACGCTTTTTAATGCTTCTGTTCTTTACTTTTATACCTGAGTGCTGCCGAGCAGTCACAAGCAGGAATAGGGCATCGATAAAGTTTGTGCGGATTTTTGGTTGCTCTAAAACAAATAGACTGGAGATGTGCATGAGTGTAGGAAATGTCAGGGGACGCGAGGAATGAGGCGAAGTGCTGATGTGAACAGTTATTATTTCTATAGTGGATTTTAATGGAATTAAAGGTGTTTTTTGCTAGCTTACAGCAACATTAACAGCAATGCGGTGCCCTCGGCACTGTCTGGAGTTTACCTTGAGCTTCCTGCTGTAGTCTCCATGTGCTTGTTTTTTCCTGCTGTCCAAAAAAATGCTTGATGCCTGATGCCTCCTGATATCAGCATCATTCTCACTCGGGTGTTTTACCTACTCAAATATGTTTTGAGGGCAGAACCAAAAAAAAAATTATTCTTTCAGAGCGATAACCAATCTAATTGTAGAAGAGGCGGGACTAAGACATCTGATTGATTGGTCTGACATCTGACACAAGCACTCCCATGAGTGTCATTCTCACCGTGACCCTGAGCTGGATCAGAAGTCGGCAGATGGATGGATGGACGGATGGATGCATGGGTAACAGAGCCTTTTAACCCGAATATAAGAAGTGGGAGCCATGTCTTCTGTAGTGATACCTTTCAGTTAAATAGACACCAGTGACCCATCTCATACGAAGAGGCATGGGCTGTTTCAAGGGTCCATGTGACACCCAATGAGTTGGCTTTCAGGGCCCCGGGGGGGATTCCCCACCCCACTCCTTCCTGAACGATGGCAGACTTCAATAATGCAGCTCGTTTCCACAAGATCATAAAACGTTCATCTAATTTTTATAAGGCTGTTAGCCGGCGTGACGGATCCCGGCGGGTGTGGAGGGAGTGGTGGGGGGGGAGCAGAGTGGGGAGGGGCTGAGGGCAGCCACAGACACAGACAGCGGCCCAGGAAGCTTAGCTGGAGGCCCTGGTGGGAGCATCTCTTCCTGCGATAATTATGTCTCCTTCAATTGTATGACTGCCTTCAAAGCCACTGTCTCAGGGCTGTGCTAATATAAAACATGGTAAAGCGGTTATATTATGAACATGTGCGCACATACATTACCACACATCCAGCCCCAGTCAAAAGTCTGGACTCACCTACTGAAAGTCATTTGTTTGTTTTTCAACAAGATGATGACCCAAAGCACACCTCAAGGTAGCCAACTAGTACCCAGAACTTGTGGGAACTCCTTCCGGCCTGTTGGAGAAGCATTCCAGGTGGCTGTGTGTGGGAGCTGGCTGATAGAATGCCAAGAGCCTGCAATGCTGTCGCCAAAGCTATTTCAAAGAGAGAAAAAATTGAGATGTTGAACATTTCTCTTGGTGATTGCAGTATCTGATACGCATTACTTCATTGCCTTGTGGCCTTTTACTATAAGGTGAATGATGTAACTAAAATAGTCCAGACAGGCCGGGTGCTGTGCATATATATCTGTCCATTTTCCAGCTGCTTTCCCAGTGTAGGGCTACGCTGAGCCTGTGCACGTCTGTCAAAATGGAACTTTCTTTTCAAATATGTTTGTGTCAGTCTGGTCTCCCCGTTCCTCCTGTAAAGTGTAGTATTTACAGTAAATAACTGTGCTACTGACTGCCCAAGCCCCATGTCTTCTGGCCCAGGACGCTCTCTCACACACGTACACCCTTCCCCCCCGTATTGTCTTTCGTTTGTTCCCCCGCCCCTTCAGCCCAGAGGACACTGGGGTGTTTGTGTCACATCACCTGGCCGCGTCTGGTATGGGCTCTACCTGACGGGAAACGGGATCATCCTACGTGTCGGGCAAGGAGAGGCGTCTCCAGGCTCCCCGTTGTCTGGAGGCGGACTGGCCCTCTCTCAGCTTCGCGGGGACGTAATCAGATCCCTGATGGGGCAAAGGCGTCGCTGGCTCTCTGTGCTTTTCTTGAGCCTGAAATGTTTTGGCCATTGGTGATGCTGATGCTGTTGGTGTTCTATGAACCTGTCTGGCTTGTGGGAGTCTTTTCTGTGCTTTTACAGGTGTCACAGGTTTCCAGTCCTTCATTATATGTAAAGAGTACATTTCCTAAACTCATTCAGTCCATTTTCTGTTGCTTTTGACAAGACCGTCAGTGTCGGGATTCCTCGTCGTACATTGCAGCGTGCGTCCGAAATTGATTACTTGTTGCTGGGTAGAAGGTGAAATATAGGTTGTGAGCTGAGCAGTATGTGCAAATTCTTACACAGTACTAGACAGTACAGTCGGTATTGGATGATGTTACATCCTGCAAAAGTCTGAAATATGCACCTGATGGACGCTATGCTATCCCACAAGGCCACTGGAGCTGCAACCAGAGATGGAGATCTAGGTCAAGTAATATGCAAGATGGCAACCAGAGTGTGTCCAAGTCCATATGAACTGTCATCATGCATACATTCATATACCACATTAAACATCTTCTAACGAAATTCAGAGCTCACTGTGCAAGTATGTGATTGTGGATGCACAAACAGTATTAGGAACCAAAACACTCAGTCCTCATGTAAAATCATTCAACGAAGAACATTCATTAAAATTTCTGAAACCACAAGAAAGGAACTTACCCTGTTCATGTATCCCATGTAATGCGTGTTCTGGAAATTAGCTCTTCAAGTGCATTATTCTGATAATATGTGTTTTTTTTTGTAGTTTCTGTAATGGGTTTAAGTGCTTAAACTGTCACTAAGATGAACCATGACTCAACACCAGTAAAGTCAGACACTAAGTGGGCAGGTATCAGTATGGTCAAATAGATTCCCTTTATCCGTGTGTTTGTGAGTGTGTGTGTATAGCATAGGCCCTTCCCGTGAGGCCTGCTGATCCCCAGTAAACCTCCCACTTAAAAGTACAATTTTCCCGTCAGAGCACTGTAGATAGGAGGCCAGCCTCCACCTGTACCTGTCTCCTGCCGCTGCAACAGACATCAGCGGCACTTTGTTTGGAGGGTTGAGGTTTCAGAAACGGTGTGTTTCCGAGAGGAGGCACAAGGGCCCTGGGGGGCAGAGCAAAATGCATTAAGCAAAGCTCTTCCACCCCATACCACCCCCCTCCCCCCATGACGGTGCATTTTTTTTTTTATGAGATGAAATGTATGGGGATGAGTCACAGCAAACTGAGTTGTCTCCAAGATGCCTCTGCGAAAACTCGGGTTTCAGAGCGACGCAGTGGGGAAGGTTACGGTCCCTGCCTCAGCAGCAGTCAGAGAAAAGAAACGCTTTTGACGAAGAAAGGCCAGCATGTCACAGCCTGGCTGTTCAGGTGCCACTCATGCCGAGAACAAGGTCACACTTACATCCCCGAAAAGGATCCTCTGCGAATAATACTGCCTTGCTGATGCTGTATAGGCATCCTAGACACGTCCATGGCAATTTCCATAGCTTCCAGTTTTTGTACATATTTATTGACTATTAACTATTTTGTATTTTGCACATATTGCTAAATGTTACATGTTTTGTCCTGTCTTCTTTTGTTTAAACCACTCGATCTTTGTGTGCTGTCATTTACAAATACAAATGACATTAACGAATTTTCGTATTTGGTGGTCCAATTTAGTTTGAGCACCGCGCTATACTGGCCCTCCGAGACCCCGAGCTAGTGGTAAATTTGTGTCCTCCCTTTGCTGTTGAATTGCGGCGTGATAAATGCGAGGTTGTCATCGGTTCTAAGAAACCACTTGCCATTCTGTCTGACTCTCTGTTTACTTATCTGGGGACCCCGGTGTATTGTGGACGGCCGAGCGGGCGGGCAGTGGCCATCGAGCCGTAATTTGATCAAAGTGCTTGGATGGCGGCTGCAGGCTTCACGTGAACCGAGGCGTCGGGTTACCGGCTTTAGCAGGAGCCCAGTGCCTCGGCCGCCCCATTCCTTCCCGGGAACGAGCGATCACCTCCAGGCTGCCGGGAGGATGAGGGAACTTGTGTGCCGGCCGTGTACCGTCTGCGTTTGGGAGAAGGTAGGGGGTGAGGGCGCGGGGTATAGGTTTTAGTTATTGGTGTTTTTGTGGAAGCGTCTCACCCTTATGCTGGATGAAATGGCGTTGGCTTGGCAGGGCGGCTCAGTTGTTGCCAGACACCTTTGGAGTTGCCGGTTTAAATTTGGTCGCAATTCAGTGCATGTTCTCCCCAATCCTGGTGGGGTTTCCCTGTGTGCTTCAGTGTCCACATGCTGTACAAATGCATGGCTGAAGCTTGTAGCCTGCCCTAGGCCACTGGCTTCCTGCTGTAACGCTGATAATCCCACATAGATAGTTGGTCGCTGGGTTTAGAAATACTCCTTCAGTCAAAGAATAAAGAAGGAAGTCAGGTTTTGGTTTCAGGTGTATATGAGTGTCTGACAAATTCTGGCTGCTTGACAGAATAGTAGATGGATTTGCAGGCTTGGAATATCATAAGGATTTGTAGGATTCGGGAAGTTTCGATACAGTATACAGTATAGAAGTAGAAAAAAATCATAATGGTGAATCTTAATATGTGGATTATTGCTGTCCACGTAGGTGAGTGTGTCTGAGGACATAGCTAAAGTGTAAACTCCTGTGATGAGCAATGTTGGAGTAATTGTGGGTGGCAGGTAGGGTAGTGACTACAGCAGGAAGTGCAGCATTTGGAGCAGGTAGGATTTAGCTGGCAGAGCAGCGTCCGAAACAGGTAGGATTTTACAGTCTGCCATTTGAACTTCATTTGTGAGCTGAAGATTATCACTTTAGATGCTGGATATGTGATTGATGTGACCTTCAGCCATATGTTGTAGATGGTGGTGGTATTATTATTATTATTATTATTATTAAGAAAAGGAAAGGTGAGAAAAGCCCTTGCCCCACTGGGATTAGTGTTGGAGTGTTGCATAAAGCTGTAGCAGTGCATGTATAACATTTCTGTCTTTAATAACACGCGTTGGTTTGTCGGCCAGGCTGATCACTCAGTGTGAAATTTCCAAATTGGAAAAAAAAACAAAGGGTGAAGCTGAAAGGATTTCCCCGTGCTTCTCTGCTCCCTGCCAGCACAGAGCGCTCCTCTCCTGAGGAGCCAGGTAAAGTTCAGCTTGGGACTGCAGAGAGGGAGCCCAGGGCTCCAGTCTCTCCATCTTCCTGTTCTTGTGATGACTCACCGCCTTCTTCCTCCGCGGTTGCGGAGACGGAGTGAGCGAGGGAGAGAGCGATGAAGGATGAGATGTGACAAAGGAAGAAGAGCTGACAAGGAGAAAGAGAGTAGACGTGAGCGAACTGCTTGAGGTTCCGTTTCTGACGGAGTTTCTTGCCTAATGGAGCGTGGTCTCGACCAGCTCTTAGCACATCTTTGTTTACGAGTCTGGAAATGAAGTTAACGTGCCGAAGGCATCTTCAAAACGAGAGTGGCGGCCTAGTTATTCTCAGACGGCATCCTCCGACGTGGCCATGCATGTATGTCTTTTAATTTCTGCCTGGCCATCGTCATTGGGCCTCTTTTGGGCTTCTGCAGGTAGCTTTGGTGGCGTATTCTGCCCGTTTCTGATATTCTGAATGCAGCCCGATCCTCCTTTAACCATTTGCAATGAACAGAGAAGACAAACTCTCGTGGCTGTGTTTAGAGTAGAGAGGGCACAGGCTTCTGTTCTGCCAAACTAGGCAGCTGCCTAGTGCACAGATAGGCACACAGGGGCCCAGACACCCAGCTTCACCTCCCCCTCTCAGTGAAATCTATGGAGGGGGTATGGCTGGCTACCGGCCTGCCTAAGGCCCCTGTAAAGGTACATCCAGCCCTAGCATCACCTAAAAAGTTCCCTCCGACGACGACTTTTTCCGTCGCCATCCTGCCCGACGCCTATTGTCTTCAACAACCATCAAAGACAATAGTTGGGAGTCTGCATCGACTCATATAGCCCAGGGGCTGGCGGTCATGCCGATGTGTGTCTCAGTGTAGGCCGTCTCAGATTCAGAATCAGGTTTACAGAGGGAATGTGACTCGTCACTGGCCCTCCAGTGTGCCTACACTGCAGCTTCACATACATGCAGTGCATTAATCTTTGACCACATGATCGCCAAGGCTGTCATGCTACATTTCTGCAGTTTTTCTTCAGGGCTCCTTGTTTAGTATTGAATTTGAGCACAAACCTTGGCCTTCATATAATTATTGGATAAGTATAAAGCTTGTGCGTAACACAGTTCGTCACTAACTTTAGCGTGGCTTTTAAACTTGTCATATTTTCCAACAGTCGTAAGTGAGAGGCGCATTTTACACTGTAAATTTTTTCGTAATTTGGACAGTGGAAATGATTATAAAACAGACTAAATATCAGTTGCTAGTCTGTCTGATAGACTGAGCTGCTACAATTCATTTTAGCTTGGAGGGACAGAGGAGAACAGGGTGGTTGAGGCATATATCAGTAGTAATATATTTTAAGTTTAATTTTAAATGTATTTATATATAATATTTTTAAGCGGCATGTGACACGGGAGCGGTCCATTGTCACGTCAGCATCACGCTTCCTGGTGACTCGCACACGCAGCCGAAACATCTGGCAGTATCGCAGTTGTCATTGACAGATTCACACGTACAAAAGATGCTTATGTTCTGTTTTTGGCACAGGCATCATTTATGGTCTGTTTGAGAGTTGTCATAGCAACTCAGCGGAATGTGAATTACTCTTTGCTGCAGAATATTTAAACCAGAGTTTCCCAGTCAGTGTCAGGGGAACAAAAGTAATCCATTACTGACAAGTTCAGGTCCAGAAACTGCAAATCCAGTCTGAGGTTTCGTTTCAAAAACCCAATTGAGTATTCTGTGAATGTAACTGTTTATGTTCAAATGGTTGAAACAAACCCGTTGTTCTGGATTTGTACTTTCTGGACATGAACTTGTGAATAATGGATTACTTTTGTGAGTACCTTCCACAACATCGTTCCCAATCTGGAGCTGGGAGCGAGCAAAAACGTGGTCTGTCTGGCCAGAAGCTGTGATGGAGCAAAAATGTGGACCATCTGTGGGTCCCCAAAGGACCAGGCTGGGAAACACTGATTGAAACTGGATTGTATGTAATGTAGTGCATGTACTAACTGAGCTGCCAATAACATGGACATCATTTCGAGTTTTTAAGTATTGTCGCATGCAGACACATATTGTACATATGTGAAGTGAAATGCTTTTTCCACCTGCTTTCTGGATTGCTCAGAATACTAAGAAAGATAACATTACAAATATTTAAAAATATGATTGTTTTTTGTTATGGTTATTTTAATTATTTTAAAGTTTAAAACCAATATTTACATGTTCTAGTATAAGTCAGACATGAAGAATACAGCATGTTGACAGTATGACGTGCGTGTGACACATTAGCTGCTATGAGTCTTTAGTTAATATCTAGAGAGCCTGAGGGAAGACACCTGACCTAAGTTTCTCGGCGCTGGCCGTAAGGCTGAGCTAGAGACATCTTGACCATAGCAGAGAGAAAATGTATCAAATGTGTGATTAATCTCAAAATAATGCTAGACTAATCCTACAGTTGAAAACTGTGAGAGTATGAATGAGAGACCGCCAACTTATGTAAAGAATAGCAATAAACATCTTGACTAGTGAGCTAACAAGCAGCAACTTTACCTCCAGGAAATAGCGCCTGAGGGAAAGCCAAGAGGAATGCTGGGTATTGTAGTTTTTTACTGAGTAATCGTAGAGGAGCTGAGTGCTTAAAAGGCAAGCGAGATTAGATCCATAACGAAGTAGCAAGGTGTAGATTTTGTGTTACAAAATGGTTTTGGTATCATCTCAGCAGTATACATATTCACTGGAATATGGTGAAGTTCATTGTAAGTATTTGTCCACAATTGTCATTTACCCTTATACCTAGAACTGCAGTACATATCTTATCAGTTTTGTCCATCCATCCATACATTTCCTGAAACTGCTTATCCTGGTGAGGGTCATGGGGCGTCCGGAGCCTAACCTGGAAGCTATGGACACAAGGCGGGGAACAACCCAGGATGGGGGGCCAGCCCATCACAGGGCACACTTGCACATCAGACACTCACACCTATTTGGTAACTCCAATTAGCCTCAGCATGTTTTTGGACTGTGGGGGGGAATCTGGAGCACCTAGCGGAAACCCCATGATGACACGGGGAGAACATGCAAACTCTGTGTAAGTATTGAGAATGACCGGATTATAATGATCTTAGCACCTTTATAGAGTAACTCAGTCATGGTTTCATCCTGTTAGCATCTCCTTGCTATGCTTCTTGTTATGAG
>JAODKK010000039.1:8002369-8021558 GCA_026774405.1 Petrocephalus microphthalmus
CCCCCCCCCCCACCATCGCCATCCGCATGCCCGTCAGAATGTTCCCACTTGCTACATTCGTGCTGGAAATGACCATGTGCTTTTGCTGGAGCTGTTCAGCGTGGTCAGCCCGAGTCAGCCTCCACGCTCAGCGGCAGAATCGCTTTGTCGTTTCGACGCCTGCTGACTTGAACTGCAGAGGCTGGTCTCCTCGCAGAGGTGCCACTACGGAAGGGCAACGGGCTTGTGTCAACTTGCCAATGATGCTCCTTCCAAAGTCCTTGTTTATGGATGTCTGTCCTGGACACAAGCCAGAATTCAATTTGGTTAAATTTTCCCCTCTAAAAAACATCCCTACTAAATTATCAAATTATGTACTTTGAATTCGAATTTTGATCTGCTGAAGTAATCGTCTATGCATGTCTGCTAGACAGCCTTCACCTCTGTCAGCTGTTTTCAACATCACGTTTTCAGGCGCCCCCTGGTGGTTGAGCATGGCTAGATGGTCAGCTGGCCTCACTCTTCCATTACAGATGGCTACAGCGGCCGTGACCGTCGATCCCCCGATTATTACGAGGAGTCAGAGCCCGACGATCTGTCTCGGATTTTCGTGGCGCTGTTCGACTATGACCCCATCTCCATGTCCCCCAACCCTGATGGTGCCGATGAGGAGCTGCCCTTTAAGGAAGGGCAGATCATCAAGGTGAGCATCTCTGCTCAGTCTTTCCTTATATGGATGCTTCCACTCATCCAAAATGACTAATGTAGTCAGCGGGACAAATATTAATTGCATTAATCTTCCAGCCACTTACCAGGTAGAGAATTATGGTGTAAACCAAGCTTATCCCATGCAGCACAGATACAGCCTTGTACACCCTGGGCATGATGCCAGGTCCTGGAGGTGCGAAGCTGTCACCACAATACCCACTGAGCCACCATGCCACCTGGAATTGCATTTAATGCTGGTTAATTGTTTGTACTTAATATGCTCAGTTTTAGGGGCTAAGCTAAAGGATTTCTGACATTTGTTTGGGCATTTGTTGGGAGCCGATGGGGGGTGAAATGGCCAAGCCGATGATGCTCGGAGGTATTAGAGCAGCAGGCCTGTTGTTGCTGGGTGTGCCTGAACTAAGGATCTACCCTGATGAGGTGCAGTTCAAAGACATTTCATGCATGCAGTCTCCTGTATGAGGCATCTGTGCACCTGTAAGGGGGAAGGGGGACCGCTTCTGACTCTCATTTGTCTGGCCATTGTCTGACTAAGGTATACGGGGACAAGGACACAGATGGGTTCTACCGGGGAGAAGTCAACGGGAGAATGGGCCTCATACCCTGCAACATGGTGTCGGAGATCCAGACCGAAGATGAGGAGATGATGGACCAGCTTGTCAAGCAGGGTTTCCTGCCACTGAACACCCCTGTGGAGAAAATCGGTAATCGTCCCCCTCCCCATCCAAAGGACCTAATTTTACCGTGATAGCTTGCCACCACTCCTCCTCCCACCCCCACCCCTGGGGGGCCACTGCCCCAGTGCTCTACCTGTGGCAAAGGGCAGCACACTGAATCGTCCTACACTCTGTCAGTCTAAGATGGAGCTAATCGCTTCAGGGGCCTTATGTTTTATTTGTTTCCGCTATGCTTGGGTGATATATTTTTTTTCATACTGTCATACCACCCAGACGTTATACAGAGGTATGCAGTATTTTGACTGTATTTTCAACATTTTTAACAGCTAGCCCGGTAATTTGAAACCTTGGTGATAAAATTCACAGACTGGTTGGCTTGGGGGGACCACTAAGCCAGCATTTCCCCCGGTGGAATTTTACTGTCAAGATTTCAAAATTCCGCTGTGAACTCAAAATACCGTGGTATACTTTAATACCACCCAAGTCTAGATTCCAGCCAACAGGCACAAGTGAGTAAGAATGACCTGAGAGTCTCACCTATAGTGTAATGTAGTGATTAAACGGTTAAGTCAAAGATAGGAGGTTGTCACTCGTCTTCAAAACTTTTATTTAGAATCAGTCAGTTATTTATTGTCAGTGATCAGTGTGGGGGAACTTATTTATCACAGTAATAGAGAAGTTCAGGTCCAGAAAGTATAAATCCAGACCAAGATTTTGTTTCAACCAACCAGTTGAGCATAAAGAGTAGCAGTCACAGAATACGCTGCTGGTTGGTTGAAACAAAACCTTGGTCTGGACTTCTACTTTCTGGACCTGAACTTTTCTGCAATGGATTACTGTCAGTGATGTATATTTAAATTTATATTTTCAGGTGAATTTAGTTGCTTTTCAATTTTAGGTTCTTACTCAAACGCAGACAATCAAGCAGCTGGATAACTCTTAGAGTTCATTAGACTGACAGAGGCTGTATAGTGCCTAACTAGGCTCTGTAATTTCTGTCGACAGTATTGTTTTAATTTTTTCTGTTGACTGTGGCCCTCTCAGGAAGGACTCAAATAGCCAGTAAGGGTCTAAATTATGGTCCTTTGACTGTATTGAGCTAATGAATAACTTATCTGTAGGTCTGCAGATTAATCTGAGCTTTTGGGTCCCTTATGTTGCTAGGTAACCTACCAGTGTAAGAGACGCCCTTCCTGACAGCCCTGTATCTTCCAGTGTCTCCTGCTGATGCCTCGTTCAGCCCTTGAGCTTCTTCACTCTTTTCTCTTGTTCTGTTCTGTTTCGCCTTCCTTTCCCGCGAAGTGAACTGCAATCGTTTCAAAGACGGCCGTTCAATAAACCGCAGATCCCGAAAGTCCAAGCGAGGTCTGTGTTCTTTCCAGGATAAACTCCTCCCTCACTCCCACATCCACTCATTCCTGTCTGTTCTCTTGCGGCTTCCATGTGTCTTCTGGGGCTTGATTTAGGCATTAAATCGTGTTCTTGTTGACTGTTGAAGGTACGTTTTATAATCGTAGCAGAGGTGGAAATTTCAGGTCCAGAAAAATGTGGACCTGGATTTTGTTTCAACCGACCAGTTGCACATAAAGAGTCACAGTCTCAGCGTGCACAACTGGTCGGTTGAAACAAAATCATGGTCTGGATTTTTACTTTCTGGACCTGAAATTTCCACCTCTGGACAGTAGCATCTAAAGTCTTGAATAATGACTTGGTGTGGACCAAACATCACCCCTCTCCCTGTAATGATTTACAGTGGCTGTAATAGCAGTAAAATTCAGTGTGGTAGAGCAGAAACCGTAAATAGGCCACAGATTTAGACTATACCAACCTGGAATATGGCAGGGGAGTGGGGTAGAGGTCTTAGCCTGATGCCGCCTCTGCTCCTGCAGAGCGAAACCGCCGGAGCGGGCGGCAGCAGCCGCTGTCCACGCGCAGGATGGTGGCGCTGTATGACTACGACCCCAGGGAGAGCTCCCCCAACGTGGACGTGGAGGTGATGCCGCCGGCCCCGTCTGCTGGCTTTCGCCATAGCAGCACGACTCAGTTGCTAGGTGGTGACACTTTACAGTACAAGGTACTCGGGTTGAGAAGGAGCCAAGCCGACTGTGCAATTTGGACTTAATCTGGATTATTAACCAGAATGAGAATTGACCCTGACGATTTAGCATTTTTGTTATCGTATTCTCTGTTACAAACCATACTGCTTATTTGATTGTAACCTTTGAATATGTAAACTTGGTATATTTTATTTCTGGTCAATTTGTGCAATCTGCAGTACTCTATAATATGAGATATTGGTTTGAATACTAGATGAACCAGCATTGCAGTGCGCTTCCCAGCTTGTGTCACATGGTTTACCCATTTAAGCCTTTTTTGTTGTTTGAAAGCTCACCCATGCTCTCATTAAGCAGAATAATTAACACAAGGGGCATTGTTGCACACCTGTGGCTACAGGTGCAATAAGTATATCATGTGTTTATAGTGGTAGCAGCACAGGGTAAAGGGCGTTATTGCTGCTGTACGTCAGCGCAAGATGCCATTATAGCTGTGGTTAGCACCTTCCTGGGTAATAATGAAACCCGCTTCAAAATTTAGTCAATTTAAATTAGTAAGAAGGTATACTGTACATGCTGAGCTTGAGTAATTGTATAGTACATAAAGTACAAACGGAGGTAAACGGAGCATGGTATTTAAGACGGTCTTATTTGTGTTTCAGGCTGAACTGACATTCTGTGCAGGAGACATCATAAACGTTTTTGGGGAGATCGACGAAGACGGCTTTTATTACGTGAGTGCGCAGTAGGGATGACTGCCTCAGGCCCAGTCTGGGCTCCTTTCCTCCCCAAACCAGTCCATTCCCCTTTCACTGATTGGAAGCTTTGATCATCTTCACATGATTTCTTCACAACAGTCAGAACTTTGCCTCACTCTGAAGATACTGGTGTAGGTCTTTCATCAAAATTACACTAATTAGCCCTAGAGGAGTGCTTCTGAACCTGGATCTATGAGTGTGTGTTTCAAGAGTGGGATGGACACAGGGGAGAGAAAGACGTAATGAGTAAATGCAGAAGCTTACATACGTCAAACAGTCCGAAGGAACGGGATAGCCGACTTTAGAATAAAGGTTACGTTTATCGTAAAGTTGTCTCTGCAGCAGACCTGGCTATGATCATACTCTATGGACACCATTAGGGTTGGATCGGTCACTGATTCGAACCAAGTTTTGCAGACGTTTTTCTGAGGTGGTTCAGTGGTAACTTTTCACTTTAAGTACTGTGAAAACCTTACTAACCCTAACCCCCTCTCCGTGTCACTGCTGTTAATCTTGGTGGAACCTACATCAAACCGCTGTATACCTGTATATAGATGGTCTGACAATGAAGTCCCTTTGATTTGACTTGAATAGAGCTTGAGAACTAGCCACTATCAATGAACATAGCTGACATGCACCGTGAAATAGCAGGTGAGTAGCCTTACACTGGTTTACAGTGCATTTCAACTGTGTGATTCCTTCTGAATATTCCCTTTTTCAGAGTAAGCCAGGGACAAAAATGTGTATTAGTGATGAGAGAAAAGGTGTTATTTACATTCATTTTGAAACAATGACATGCATGTCTGGAAATGTCAGCTGTCTCATAAGATAGCCTTGTACGCTTGCTTAATTCTGCAAAAATATCACAAATTTATTGGGTTTATAACAAAGCTCATGACCTAAAGTATTCATTTCAAGTAGTAATAAATTGAAACCCAAATTATAGCTCTAAGAGAGCTCTTCTGAGTTAAAAAGTCCATTGCCCAGCAGTCACATAGGGTGCTTTTTTAATTAGTAACACCTTTGCAATAACATAAAATGCTAAACATTTGTGTTTAATATCCCTTTGGAAGCCAATGGCTACAACTGCAATTAATAGCAAAATAGCAAGAACGGAACTGAATGAGTCAGTCAAAAAAGTTATGACACTTAATAAAATGAAAATGTTGGTGCAGAAGATATGTGCAGATATGTTAAACATTGCTTGTCAATGAACTTTTGTTATAAATCCAATAAATCTGGAACATTTTTACAGAACCAAGCAAGCATCCCAAGACTTTCTGTGAGCACTATAGATCAAGGATATTAACGAAGCAACATAGCCCTTACAGATCTTTTTTGTTCTGTACTGCCCCCTGCAGGGTGAACTCAACGGACACAAAGGTCTCGTTCCTTCTAACTTTCTCGAAGAAGTGCCTGACGATGTAGAGGTCTATCTCACTGACACTCGCTATGCCCAGGATGCTCCTGCACGGACAAAGACCAAAAGGGTACATCCTCTTTCGCAGTACTAGCCCTCTGTCATCCATTTGCCGCTTTGATTTCTTTACCTCGTTATTTATTTATTTACTTATTGGTTTGTTTTCCGTCTGTGTTTGTGTTTGGTGGCCGAAATAACGATGGTAGCTCAGAAACGGAGCATGTTCGATTTCTTGTTAACGTAAAGTTGAACCGGATACCATTATGCTTTATGGAAGTACGTTTACTTTTATGTTAAATGTTGTAGACTGGGAACCGAGTATGTATTGTAATATTTTATAAATGGAAATATTCATAAAGCATTACTAGAGGACAAGCAAATTAACAACAGAAACAAATACTTTGTTTGCAATAAAACAAAAAATAACTCAATCAGACACTTTTATTTTGTTTGCACCGGATAGTGTGTAAAATTAGCATTGTGAAAAGTGCTTTATGAATATAAAGTATGTTTGATCCAAAATAAGCCCATACAGAACAAAATAGCCTAGATGCATTGGGTATGAATGCCATGTACTGTATATTCTGTAGCAAAGCATGTCTTCTCCTTTTGAGGTTTTCCAAGATTTTTATAATGCTAAATATTACGCCCGTCACAACTTTTTTTTTTTTGTATTTGTCCAAAATGGCTTGGTTTTTGTATCTTGCCTACAATTACAAAGTCTTTTCTGAGTTCATAAGACAGTCAAAATCCTGATGAATTTACTACCACTACAGTAAACCAGTAATCGTAATATTAACAATACTGTACCAATACCTGTATGTAAATATTTTGCAAATTAACGTGTTTGCCTATCAACAGGTTTCATCTGAGATTTGTATTTATTTTTCTTTATTATGACCCTTTATTTTTTTGTCATATTCATGGTGCAGATTATTGAAATGCCATCACTGCATTTTTATTTCTTTCCTCACCTGCTTGGCAAAACAGAAGAAGAGTGTTCATTTCACACCTTAAAGGCACTGTTTCCGTCACGTAAGTGAGCAACTGAGTATACCACCAGTACGCCTCGTCTAATGCACATGGTGCCGGTACGCTTGGCTTGCCCCTATTACGCCTGTAGACCTTCTCTATTCTATTCCTCTGCTCTCTCAATGGTAATGCTGCTTTTTATTTCTGCACTTACCTATTGACATATATATATATATATAAATACATCTCTCTTTTTTTTGGTAAACGAAGAATGTTCATTTGCTACTCTAAAATGTGCAGTATGGCACAGACCAATATATGCAGTTTTTTTCCCCATACTCTATTTAATTTCAATTTCATTATTATTTTTTTCCAAATCTACGCTTCAACCGAGCAGCAGATTTGTGAAAAGGGCGTACTGTGTCTCCCATAGGATGCACACCCCGGCCAATGCATTAGACAAGAAGTATGGTATCTTCAGTTGTTTCTCTGGGTGTTGTACATTCCGATGTCCGTCTTTCATGATAAGTATCCCTGCTGTAATTCATGGTACGCTAAAAGGCCACAGTTGCACGTCCAGATTACCTTGTTATTGTTTGCTGTTTATTACACGATTTAACAATCGATTTAGATCCCCCCCCCCTCGCTGAAGTAGTGCACCCTGCCTCTCGTAGAGAAAGAATGATAGAAGCTAAGATTTATCACAGTTTTTGAGCAAGAGTATTATATTACATGTGGCTGGATAAAACATGCAGATTCCTCCATTTGGGACCTTCTAGTCATTGTTTGCCTGCACAGAGAACGTCTTCCCCAGGTTCCACCACAGCAGCCAGTCTGATTGTTGATTGTGGGGTGCACTTTTTCGCTGTCACCTAATGAATGATGCAATGGCAAAAAGACCTACTAACAGTTTTTTTCCCACCATAGATAATGGCATCAGTTAGATTCTTTAAAAAAAATCCATCACTATATTAACATGAGAGAACCTTTTTTTCTGTTTTTTTTTATTTATTTATTTGATTTTTTTTAACAGTCATTAAAGTGCTTGCAGACAGATTTGTAAATAAAACTTTTTTAAAGCAGGTTGAATTGGTTCCAACAACCCTCGTGAAGTTACCTTGGTGAAAAGTGATAAATTGCATCAGAACTGGTAAATTAAATACTTATCTCCTCTCTTCATATCATAAGTTTTTAATCATTAAATGATGCACTGACTTTAATCCCTAAAAGTCTGATTTGGACTTCCAGGTGGACTTGCTGTAGTTCAAATTAGCTATGAAAGTCTCATGTTAATGATAATTAAAAATATCACTTCTCTCTCTTAAGTGCAATTAAAAAGATGCCTTTTAGCCCATGATTACAAGGAAGGAATATTTAGAAATTAGATGTCTCACTGTAACCTGGGTGTATCTGACTACCTATACATTTAAAGGGGGACTTCTTGAGCGATTGCATACTGTCTTTCTGTGTGACTCAATGTAAAACGGCTTGATATTGTGTCCAATCTCCTGTTTTTGTATCATTGCCTTTGAGCCCATCGTAGCAGTTTCGTAGAGCTTCAGCAATCTCGACAATAACAACCACAGAATTGTGCTCTAATGGAAGGGTGGACATTGCCTAAAAATTTGTACTGCACTTATCATGCATATGAAATGCTGTTAAGTCCTGCCAGAGGTCTGCCTTTTTAGGTTTAGCATTTAAGGCTGATCTTTCTTGGGAGATGTTAATTAAAACAGTTTTAAAAACCCAAGGGGGCAAGAGGAGGCACTCTGCTTCTTTTTAAGGGGAGATGTGCTTACACGCGTCCTAAGGTACGGTGGCCCTGCTGTGGCAAAAAGGACGCAGGGGGACTGGGTTGCGAGAGAGCTGGCTTTGTAATGCCCTGAACTGTCCCTTACGGGTCTCCCATTAGGTCCCCCTGGAAAACACGGGTCCGCCCAGGAGAGCCGCCTCCCCCACTGTGCGCCAGCATCTCCCCGGCTCCGGGCCTTCTGCGCTGGGGCCAGGCAGCCCCGTAAGGGGCCCCCGCGACTTGGCCTCCAAAAAGAAAAAGGGTCTCCTCTCCAAAGGGAAGAAACTGTTGAAAAGACTCGGTGCCGTGAAATGATCTCTCCAACATAGCCAATCAATTAACATACAAATCGCATACATGTTATGGAACAATTCTTCCATTACTGTAATTTGTCTAATGGGAAAAAAAAATAGCTGTCAGAACTAGGATTTTCATGACAACGGTCAACTAGTCAAGTTCTGTACACTTAACATGCTCCTCCCTGGGTCTAGTTTCTGCCCTGCTGTTAAGTTTGCCCTAAAGTCAGGTATCGCACTCGATATCTCAGTTTGTGCAACCTCTCTGGGTGTGTTCAGCATCAGGAGGATGGAAGAGAGGATGGTGTTGTCAGCACTGAGGAAAAATTCTTCAGAGGTCCTTCAATGGGGGTCAGTGTTTCAAAAGGATCCTCAGTATTTCTCACCTTTTTCTCCAATTTTTTTAAACATGTCTGCAGGGATGAAAATAGCCCCCATGGCACTGCCATAACCATATGTGTAAGCAAGTGCTTGGGGGCTGGAGGGTTCCGGCGACTCGGCGTGAAGTGTCTCACATCTATACAGCGTTGGTCTCGTTGTGTCTGTACACAGAATGCACCCTACTGGGTCCGTGCAAAGCATGCAGCGTTGGGTCCCACACGCAGCATGCGCCCTACTACATCGACACCTAGAATGCAGTAGGATACATGTACACACTTTCAACATTCTGCCAAACACTGTTCCGGGCTGGCTTCACCATGGTAACCTCATGCCGTGCATGTATAAGTCATATCAGATGATTGAAGGAAAAAAAAAAATTCAACTTGCAAGTATGCGTCAGTTTTGCCAAGAGTCTCATTCGGTGTCTTTTGCCCAACGCCTGTCGAGCACCAGGTGGCTCCGCCCTCTTTACAGTCAGGCTGCTAGGGTGTGGTTGTCGCTTACTGTTAGGGCACAGTGCAAGTCGACGAGCACCTGGTCAATGCAGGACTAGTTTGTCAACACGGTGAAGTCATGAAATGCCTAGTTTAAACCAGCCTCCATGTATTTGCCTTATAAATGCACAATGGTTTGTATTTTGTCCAGTGAATGGAGCAAAAGTAGTTTGTATGTATTGTGTGCATTCATGTTAGTGCAGTGTTTCCCAATCCAGTCCTCGGGGCTCCCCAGACACTCCGTATTTTTGCTTCCTCCCAGCGAAAATGTGGACTATCTGGGAGGGAGCAAAAACATGGACTGTCTGGGGGCCTTCAAGGACCGGATTGGGAAACACTGTGTTAGTGCATTCCATCGAGAAAAAACAATTAAAAAGAAAAGAAATTTAGTTAAACGTTCTGTGATCACGTGCTGTTCAGCTAAATGCATTTTCATGTGTAACGTGTTTTGTCAAAGTTGGGGGGGGGAGGGTCTGAATAACTGCCCACATAATTTTTTTTTCAGTGTAATTGTGCAATGCAAGTTTACCCTGGGCCGTGTACAAGTAATTTAGATGTTGTGAGGGCAGAGTTCGGGACATCAACATCCAAAGGGGTGAAATCAGTGCCGGCTCGTTGCCAGGTGCCGACCAGAAAAAGCGTTAACGTACGTAGCACAACACCAATGGGATTGGGAGGTGCGCTTTTAGCTCAGCAAAAAAGCCTGCGACAGAGATAACATGATAATACATGGGGGTCGGCTCCCCTTGGTTCCTTGGTGCAGAGCTGGCATGTGAAATGAAACCTTTTCCTCCATTTTCCTTTCAGCATTAATCAGCCAACATTTCACCAGTCCATGTCTCCTAACCCATGCTACATTTGTCACCCTTTCATTATTTGATTTCAATGAAAATAATAAGAAACCGTTTTATTTTCTTTATCTGGGTAAGTAAAAATATTTAAGAGACTAGAACAGAGACTGCCAAAAAAGGAATGTATAAAATGATCGATTTAACTTTAGCATTACTGTCAACCAAAAAAAGAAATAGAAATTCATCTGATCTATGACGTTAGGTGTACACTTTGGCTAACCATGAATCCATGAGTTGGTAATTGGGCATAGCTTCAACACATATTGTTTGAGTGACTGTTGCTCTTTTTGTACTTTGTCCATTTGTAAAATTGTTTTTAAATGTTTATACTTGATTTTCAGACTGCCTTTTTTGTAAATTAAAATTTATAACCGAACAGTGCAAGCTTTCCCCATGGTGTCTTCTAAAACATGTTTAAAAGTCTGCAACCGTGTGCTAGCTTTATGAATAAAAAAAAAATCATTGGGCTATATTTGTGGTTATCAAATACTGTGTGAGTGTGCATGTGTACAAATTTTTTATGAAAATAAATTTGATATTTTGTAGAACAACGGCTGTGTTATCTTTGGAAGACCACAAAACAGCAAAACTAAACAGGTGTCACACATAAGAGGCAGATCCATATTTATTTGATAGTATCTGGAAAATTTTTCTTTCTCTCTCCCTTATCTAAAACCAGAACCCTGAGGCTGGGCTGTCAGACTAATGATGGTGTAATTCCTGCAAAATCTTTACATTTAGTTATTAACAAAAACTAAATTTGAAAAATCAAGCAACAATTTCTGTACTATAAGTCCAGTAATGCTTTACTTAATGGTGTTCCCTATGTCAGCATTAATGACAGCCACAAAGGTTCCAACAAACATTTATAAATGCAACTGCATGTCCACAGTTTCACCAGGTCCCTCAATACTTGTGTGCTTTGTGCCTGTAGTGCCCCTGGGGAGCCACCCTCAACACATGCAGAGAGAGCTGGCCTGTCTGTCCCAGAAACGCAGACCCTGTCAGGCTGCTCTGCTGAAAATTCTGTTTGTTACATCTCAAATGCCCCAAGAATGACTGAAAAAAGGTATCCATACTAAACTACATTCACAACCCAGGTACTGATCCATCCCAAACTCAGCATGTGTACTGCCTCACGTAAACTAGCACACTGTTTAGCTACTAAAATGTCAGTTTTGGGTAGTTTCCTTACGTTATCTGTTCGTGTTTTCATAAACCAACGACTGTATTCACCTCCGCAGCACAGTCAGTTCAGATCCTACATCTGGGGTGTGATTGTGGAAGTGTCTTATTTTATGTTTCTGGAAAATGGCGAATATTATTATAATTCACTCATCATTTGGTTAAATTGTTGGGCTGAAATTGTGACCCTTCCTTTAACGTTTGATGAGAGTCATTTTGCAAGCCTGGACTTTCTTTTCCTTTATTTTTTACATGATTATGCAATGCCAGAAATTCCCAGGACGGTGGTTTCACCGGTGTGAAATTCCACCACCCTGTAGGCGGTTTGTTCTGCATTTGCCATTATCTGAACTATCTGCACAATGTCCATCTGAACTAGTGCACACTGGTGCAGGTTGTCTGCTTGGTTATGTAGCATATTTCTCACAAGGCCAGCATGTGATAAACACCCACAGTTTCCTCTCTGTTTGGCAGGCAGTGAGAGGACAGGAACCCGGGTCAGATATCGCTCTTCTCTGTCATTGTTATCAGCCTTGAAAATCTAGTCTTATCTGCTACCATGGCAAGCTAGACATGCCAACAACATCCAAATGTTACTATGCAGAATCAGTGCACATTTATTGTAATTTGAAAAAATGGTAAATATTTTTTAATCTATGGTGTATTTTCTATGTGTTTATATAGATTGTCATTTTCCATTATAAAATAACTCTCATTACAGAAAAAACGCAAATCTGACTGTGACATATTTAGCATGGACTACACATTCTTAAAATGCCATGTGGAAAAAATGATCTCATAACATTCAGGTAAGTGTCAGTTTAAAACAAAGCCAACACTACACCTCCTGACATAACTATCCATTTACCTTCCAAACACTTATTTTGGCTGAGGGGAGATGGAGCCTGCCCCAGAGAGCGCAGGGCACGAGGACGCCAGTCTGCATTGCAGAATCTTGGCATTCATTCAACCAGCTTCCACATATAGCCACATGGAATGCTTCTCTGACAGTCCTGCAGAAGTTTCTGTTGATTCTGGGCTACCCTTGATCACAAGATAATACTGTACTTACATAACCTCGAAGTGTGCATAGGGTCATTATCTTGTTGAAACCTTACCTTTCCTCCAAACAATTAAATACATTCTCCAAAAAATTACACCCCAACTACATACTCTTAGGTTGACTGGTATTCTGCCTATCAGATATTTCATCCCCAGATGGTGTGCCTCCGAGTGCCTGGTGCTGACAAAGCTGAGGTTGCTAAGCAAGATTCAAGTTCCAAAGAGTACCACAAAGGACAGTTTTGAATGTCAGGCAAGGTCAGTCATCTGGAGGTGGGAAGGCCCATGTAGGGAGACCATGTCGGTATATAGTAAATAAGCAGTGTACCAGATGTTACAACAGCAAGAGATACTTTCTGACCAGTAATAAATGCAATGATTGTCTTATACTATAAACCTATAAGCATGTAAGTATACTTTTCAGAAAGCAGACATCCACAGTCCGTTTGCTTGTCCAAACCATTCCGCTGACAATTACTAAATTATACATTTATGAATAGCAGTGTTACTTGCTATAGAATATGCTTTCTTACTGATTCTTACTGATATGCTTTCTTACTGAAAGTTCTTCTTTGGTTCAGTTCCAGGTTTGCCCTTGAGTCAAATTCCGTCTGGGAATATTGAAGTGAGAGGCTCTGAGGTTGCCTGGTTTGTGCAGGCTTTGTGAGCTCACATGGGCGGAACAGGTGAAACACATGCTTGTCGTCCAGAACATGGGAATGGTCAGTCACCCTCAATGCTCACATAGCCTTCCTGCCGTGCCATCCTGCAGCCGACGACACTGTAAGAGTAATAAACAGGTTTCTAGCTGTAGGAGGCCATGGTGTCAAATGCCATTGTGGGTAAAGAGCAAAAATTCCACTAACACACGTAATGAAGTCCCACTGTTACCCAAAGTTCATGTCACTATCAATCCCAATAGCTGAAGGAAACCTGCTACAATCTCAGGTCATGCAAACTCCACAGACTCTGCTGGATTCAAAGCAGCTATACTGCATGACAATTACACGCATACACCTAGTGACTCTTACCTTATAGGTATCATCGCGAGGACTGTGAGGATGCTGGACAAGAGAAAGACAAAGCCGGGAAACCAGCTCAGGGTGCTCTGGTAAACCTTGGTGAAGATGGGCGAATAGACCAGACTGGCAAGAGTGAAGGAGAGCTGCAGGGAAATGAGGATCTTCCCTGTGGGAAGAGAAACGCGACTCAGTCAGCAAACATATGCGGTTAGCAAAAGCATGCAGCTTCCTATGACTACATAAAATCCATCCATCCGTCTATTTTCCATAACTGCTTATCCTGTTCGGGGTCATGGGGGGTCCAGAGCCTATCCCGTAGGCTATGGGAGCAGGGCACTGCATACAATCATTACATCTGAAACATATTTGTACTATACAACTGGTTTCTAACTGATAGCCTATCAAGCGGTCCGGGGCTGGTGTGCAACTCAGTGGGTTTGGAGCCTCTGTCTGAGAACAGAAGGTTGCCAGTTTGAATCCTGTGATCAGCAGATTGCCTTCCGCAGTGGGCCCTTGAGCAGGGCTCTTAACCCCAATTGGTCCAAGGACTGGCTGACCCTGCTTCCTCAATTGGACTTTGGCTTGGCTTTGCTATAGCGTTGTATAAAACCACCTACTAAATAAATGCAAATGGCTAGCAGGGCTAGATTAGAGTGTGTGTGTTTTTCTGCTGAACACAGTAACGCCAACGATCTGTGTAATACCACTACTCTTTATTTTTTGCTTTAAACATTGAAAACCTATTTCTGAAGCAGAGTGCACATGCCTTTGAAAAGGTATGAAGAATGCCGGGCAATTACAGCTGGCAGCGTCGATATCAGCTGTGGATAAATGCTCCAGTGTTAACCCAAGTAATACAACAAAAAGAGGAAGTGAATCCCAAATAGACAAAAATATTTAAAAACTGCCATGTGCTAACATATCCTCAAAACCAACTTCTCCTGCTGAAATAAGGAAGTACACTGTACAAAAGTATTTATCCACTCAACTCGACTTAGTCAAGTCATCTTGTTGCTTTGACTGAGTTATGTTATATAAGTGTCAAATTAACTGCACTGAAATATATATGTTCACTAGGGCTGGGTATTGGCACAGAAGCCCCGTTTCCATTCGATTCTGATTCAGTATCAATCCAATATGAATCACATATGAAAAACTATATCAACTTTAGTTAGAGACATAATTAAAAAGCTCTAAGCGGAACACAAATTTACAAATGCAGAGTCACTGGAAACAAACCGCGAAAACCTCTACAGAAAAGGCTTGTATCTCAAAATATTTTTATTTGAGGAAAATATGAATATAATTCCTTAAATGCACCAGCCTGTCTCTTTCAAAGCACAAAAAATTGAGTTCTGACTGAAAAGAATAGCTGAAAATAAAAAGCATAAAACTAAAAAGAAACTAGAATTAAGCCATGTTTTAGAAGCATGGGCGTAAATCCCGGGGGGGACGGAGGGGACATGTCCCCCCCATCCGAGGATTGTCCCCCCCAAATAACCATAATGACACAGTCTCCATGCTACAATAATAATGACAGAAGCAAAGTTTTTCACTGTGGGGACATATCTTTATAAGTACAATTTGACTGTATTATACGTGTCCCCTTCAAAAATTGCTCATGAGAAATTTATTGTCCCCCCCTACTGTTAAATGAAATTTACGCCCATGTTTAGAAGTACTTTAACTTAAAGATATGTGCCAAAACATAAAATTGAATATTTTTTTATTTGAGGAACGTGCGAGTTTTGTTTAGTGCTGGGAATCGGCCCTGACTTCACAATTCTATTCACGAGTGGATTCCACTGTGACTCGGTACATTCACTAATGTGCTATTAAACCAACGAAAGGCACAGCAGCGCAACGCTAACTGCGGAGCCCCTCATGGCAGAGAAAAATATTAGCCCGTAGTAATATTCAAGCTCTCCAATTTATAGCAAGCCAAATCGTCTTTTATTCGTAAAAGCTTACTCGTCTAAATTTAATTCTTACTAGTAAAAAAAACATTCTTACTAGTAAAAATGTAATTCTTACTAGTAAGAATATTAGTTTGAGATGTCTACAGTGCAATTCTTACTAGTATTAGTAGTACTTACTAGTATAACTAGTATATGTTTTTTCTTACTAGTAAGAATTACGTTTCGACGAGTAAGCCTTATACGAATAAAAGGCAATTTGGCTTGCCATACTAATTAAGAATTCGTGCGAGTTAGTCTATGGTAAGTAGCTGGGGCGTTTGATACGGTAGGGTAAGGTATTTTTAATTAGAGAGCACGAATTACTGTTGTATTGTATGTATTTCCATAGGTAATTAGAACTATAATCTGTACATTCAGTGTGTATTGTAAGAAATAAATGGGCTGATATATTGGTGACCGCTGCTTTAATGTTTGGCTAATTTCTTGTGTGCACAAGATAATATTTTGTGCAAACAATATAACATCTTATGCGCACAATATAATTATCTTCGCACAAGATAAAAAATACCATTTTTCGGGACTTCGTGCGCTCCGTAAATCGTAAAGATCAGGAATCGGGAATTCACCCCTGACATTCACATTAGCAAAGCCTCCACGATGAGGAAGTTAAAATATCGGGAGTTATTCCTTTGTTTGCTTGTGCTTTTTAGATTATTGCCCGTGTCAGTTAAATAGACTTCAGTTGACACAAGTTGTGATTTATGCCTCAATAAAACTGAGGACTAAGGACATGCTGATATGTTTTTTTTTTTTCAGTTTAAGCAAGGTATCCCACTGTTCTGTCATGTACAATGACAATAAAGAATTGAGTCTGGTACAGGTTTTATATCCTAGGCGACCAGTTAATGGGGACTCGTTGACAAGGCTCAGAAGAACGGCCCTCTCTCGTAGTGATCTACATATCCATCTCGCCTTTTTGCATCACTTTCGTCTATTTTGTGCACTTGTGGCAAACGCTAGGTAGTGGTGATCTTAGATTGTCTCACTATTGTGAGCCATTTAAATATCTTCACGTCTTCCTCCACTCGTGTGCATCGGTGCCGCGTCACAGTCACATTTGGTGTCAGGCAGAGGCTTTATGAAACCATGAGCGCTTACCGTAGGACGAAGGCTGCACCTGCTTAGATAACATCGAGCGAATCGTAGGCATCGGGATCAGTGCGAACAGGGTCAGAGACCGAGCTAGAAAAAAAAGAGTAGAAAGGTTTGTGGTTTATGGTTTCAGAGTAACAGGAACTGGATAAACTAGAAGACTGGGAATGACCAGACAGCCGTTGCAGGCAGGGCGTGCAGTGTTCACCAGCTTGGGCGCCCTGGGGAACCCCCCCCCCTCCCCCTTCATTCTGCCCATCAAGAAGCCTACCCACGCCTTCCGCCCCGAAATGGACCAGCGGTGTAAGGGTGCGCAGGACAGGACTGCTTTGCCGGGCTGCGCGGAGGTTTGCGCGTTTAGCGGCCAGCGGCGTTACGCACGGAGGCGGCTGTCGCCTTCACACCTAAATTCGCTGAAAGTAACTTTCAGCAGCCTCGTCGATCTCTGAATGCTTTCCGATAGTCTTTAGTCGTCGTAACAAACTTCCCTTTAGATGCTATTGTCTCAAAAAGAAAATAAAGCACTGCAACCCGTATATCCAGTTTCTATTACTAATACCCATCACTAGGAATTAGTCATGCAAAGCCTGATGGATTGCATCACTGCTTGTGCTTTCAGAATGTAATTCTGCGTTATCCAGAATGTCTGCGCGTGGAATCCAATACTTCCTAACATAATTTCTAAACACACAAGTAAGCCACAATTTTTGGGGTTTTCAATATAGCCATTCAGTTTCTGAAAGTACGTTTCTCTTTTTTAATCTAGGCCTAAATTGTGTTAATGTTGACACTGGCTTAATGTAAAATATAAAGTGAACATTGATAGTGAACTTCTAACTCAAAATCGGACACTTCACTTGTTCCATTGCAATTATAAACCAAAATCCCATGATATTTGCATATCTGTAGCGTTACTCTTGACACATGCAGGAAATTAACTTAATACAAAGCGATTAAATGCCACTGCTTACCCAAATAAAACATGTAGGTCGCCGTCACAAAGGACATGAAGTAAATTCCAGCAGCGAAGGACACCATCCCGATCAGGACCAACGCGGCGTCCGCGACGCACCTGGAGAAGAGCCAGACTCCGAAGAAGCTGGTGAAGAAGATCACGAAGCCAGCGGCGTTGCTGTAGCCCACCTGAGCGGCGTCCCAGTTCAAGGGCTCCTTCATCACGAAGGAGATGAGCATTTCCATGCCACCTGCCACCGCGATGTCGTATAGGATGGCGCTGAGAAACAGCAGCACGATGATGATGTTACACGAGCGGGGGTATTCGACTATATTCCGCAAAATCCCGACGTTCCCTTCTTGACGAAGTTGTCTATTTCTTGCACTTGTTCCGGGGATGACCAGGAAGAAAAACGTGTAGATAACGCACACCAGATACAGAAGAATGCATAAGGCCACCAGCACTGCCCCGTTCTTATTGCCCATCGCGTGTATTTGAAAAATGTGACCGGACGATAAACTCCCGACAAAACCTGCAATTCCGTACGCGAGTTCGATGCCCATGATTCGGAGGGATCTGCGCTCCTTCTGGGAGCTGGCCGATTCCAGAGCCATGACACCTGCCCAGTAGGAGGAGAAGCCTCCACACAAGCCGTACACAGCAGCTCCGCCGAACATCACTTCAATGGGTAACTCCAGGAGTATCACCAGTAACAACAGGGTCCTGGAGATCAGGTACCCCACCAGTGGCACCGCGATGGGTATCTTCCTAAACCCCCTGTCTCCGTATCTCGCCAAGAAGTATGCAGGTAGGAATGGCAGCAGGTTCGACAGCATGGTGTATGTCATGTAAAAATTTGAGATGGCTCTCTGTCGGTCCTCCTCGGTGGTGGTGGCGTTGGAGGAGCAGCGCTCCTTCACCACCATCTGCAAGCCGGTGTCGTAGAAAGCGCTGGCTATCTGAGCGCACATGACTACCGGGTGGATGCGCTTCCGAAGCGACGCCAGACGCTCCATTGCGATTATAGAAATCTTAAAATTAAATTAAATTGAATCAAATTAAAGAGAACGTTAATGTGTCCGATGGCGAGTCTCATCAAAGTAAGAAGGCGGAAACCTTTACACTCAGCTGCAATGCCACATCTTCCGAATACTCTGCTAAAGTGAAAGCGCACCAGCTCCGATTTAAGCAGGAAGTGAAAGGGGCGAGCGTAATAAACCCCGGTCTGCCTCGGGAGGAGCGTCTCTGTGCCGCTCATTCATTAGGTCACATTAATAGACCTGCTGTGAAGAAATCGAGGTACTTCACAGGGTTTCGTAATAGACTTATGTGGCTTCCTGTGCAAACTTTATAAGCTGTGTGTCATTTATTTTTATATTGAGGTTTTGTGCAAAAAAATAAATCTAACTAAAACTGGGGAAGATGGTGGCGCAGGAGGTAGTGCTATCATTCGGCAACTGGAGGGTTGCAGGTTTGAGCCCTGGTTCCTCC
>JAODKK010000039.1:8053653-8067015 GCA_026774405.1 Petrocephalus microphthalmus
CCACCCGACATGACATTCATGCCCAAAAATGTATCACTTATAAAGCTGCCGACAGTTTTTTCAGAGCTCGTTCAGTTCAAGGGTCTTGCCTAAGGGTTTATCAGCAGTTTAACTCCCAGGACAGCCTTTTCAGTAATGGGTTACGTCCCACAAAGCACCCAAAGCCCAGGGCTCCACCACAAATGCCATCAATGGATTTTTTTTTTTTGTATTCATAAAAGGTAATTTCACACAGGCAAGAAAAAGGCCCTTAAAACTATTCGAGGTAGTGGTGGCCCATTTGGGTAGACCTACTGGAGATGAAGGATTAGTGAGTGTGCGTGGATGTGTGCCCATGAGTAAGTGTGTGTGCGTGAGAGAGGAGGGGTGCATGTGCAGTCCCCCCCACCAGGCGGTAATGAGATCCCGGCCGCTGGAATCCTGATGGGTTTTATTACCCCGGCTCCGCGCTGTGTGGATTAGCACCGCGGCCAATGAGAGAGTCACAATCTGGTACCGCTGGGTAACCACGGCGATCGCCCAGCTTCCAGATCTGACACAGGCCCATTCGCCAACCCCCCACCCTGATCGCTCTTTTCTTTGTGGCCTCTCCTAACACACTCCAGTGCGCACACCCTGTGGGCGGTGTCCTATCTCATCTCTTCATGTCACCGTCGTTAATTTAACTTCTAAGTTCTTTTCAATGTCGTCATCAGTATTATTACCGCTTCACTGTCGGCTGATCGGGCGAGTTTCCGCGATTCTCGGTCTAGGGAAAACAAACATGAAAAACAAAAACAACACATCAGTACTGAAAGAAAATGAAAATTATCAGCCTTCCCCAAAGCCAATATTTAAGGGGGCTGAGGGTAAAGTCGACGCCGGGGCCCTCCCTACACCATAAAATGCTGCAGCACAGGTTAGCCCATACATAAATCCAGTCTTGTCCTTCCCAATTCTGAAATGGCGAGGGAGTAACATTGCTGTGTGTCGGAATGGGGTGAATGTGGGCGTGCAGAGTCCTGACCAATGGCAGCAACTGAGCCTGTCATAGCGGCATTGGAGACTGCCACCAAGCAAGGCAGGCTACCTGCAAGCTTGAGGTAGGCTTACAAAGACGCGTACTAGCTGCTGACAGGGTGCACATGTAGCGAAGTAGCGAAGCTGCCCGGGGTGGGTTTGCTGCGAGTTGTCCCCTCCCAGGTAACCAGGTGGGCAATACACTGGCATCACCGTCCCCCTCCTATAGTATTCCCTCCCTCCCTGCGACAGCCACCTGCCCCGTCTCATCGCCGACGTATTTACCCCTTCACCGAAGACAGAATAATAAACACACCCATCCCTTAAGGGCCAAGCCTAAGCTAGGAATGCAGCTGCTCGCTGCGTGTTCACAGGAGAGACCACCCCCACACATACACACACACACAAAACCTCATCATCTGTGGCATGTGCCTATTGTCGCTGGCCGGAGGATCGAATTCTTATGTAATTACTGTCAGCCCTGACAGTCAGAAAGCACATACTGATCTAGCAGCTTGAATGTGAAGGGGGAGTGGCCATGTGTGTGTGTGTGTGTGTGTCTGTGTCTGGGGCACTGGGGGGCGGGGAGTTCTGCACAAGCCTGCAGCCAATTGAGGTCATTATCCGATGGGTCTGTTTGTCATTTGCAGTCCCTGTTTGTCCATGCCTCACTTTTAGCCCAGTCGGCTGAAGATGATGAATCTTCTCAGATCTTGTTTGGCTGCAGTTCCCGTACCCTTAAAGGCTCCATCAGATCTGAAATGTGTGTGTATCTGATCCCAATGTGTGTATCGACTCCATGACTGGTCACTTTTGCTTTCTCGCGTAAAACTTGGAAGTGCCCTCGCTCTTCCCATCTCTTTTGCCTCCCGTCCCCAGGACGTCGCCCCAGATGTCACTTATTTGCTCATTGGCAGGAATTTGTGCATGTAGCCATGCTATCCGTCCACACAAGAGTCGTGCAAGGATGTTCATGGTCACCGCCCTGCACGGACATACCGTCGCACGCCTGAAGGTGTCTGGATCGGCGCCTCGCATGTATGACTGTCACCTGCGACCCGCGGCATTGCTGAGATCCCCCCCCCCCCCCTCGCCAAGTGCCGAGCTCATTCATTTTTCCCCCACGGCTTTCCATCATTCTGTAATTTCGTTTTTTTTTTTCCTTCTTCTTCTATCAGATGTTTCAATTCGCAATGGGGGGGGGGGCTGCTTTTCTTGTGCGTCTGCAATCATGTGACCATGCTCCATCTTCAGGCTCCTCCACGCTTCCTGAAACTATAATCTTTTGATCTCCAGGATATCAGCAGCCTGATGCCTGGGGGTTGGGGGTGGGACTTATACGGCCACTGTGATGTGCACTTCGCACAGATGGCCGCTTGGTGCCATTAACAGGGCAGGAAAAATGTTCTTCCATATTAAACTGTTACCCAAGAGAAGGAGAGGCCTGTTTCGATCACTTTTTTGGAATCCACCACTATATGCATTTGTCAAACGCCTGTATGTGTATCTTAATCTTCTTGTTGTTGACTTTATAGAGGTATTATGTCATTGTAAGCAGTCTTGTTTCTACTTCCTCCAGAGAGAGGTTACTATCCAGTGAAGGCACTGCACTGCACTGCTTTCTGTTCCCAGTCACCTGTTATATGCACTAACCCATGCACTGCATGGGGGAAAAAGCCTTTGCCAAATCAACGAAAACCGCCACGTTTGCGTTAGGGGACCCGTGCATATGAGTAGGCTGTGCCGTGTTTGCATCATGGGACCCGTGCATGCAGCGAGGCCGTGCCATGTTTGTGTCGGGGGACCCGCGCATGGGATGTGGCTGCACCGTGTTCACGTCAGGGGACCGGCGCATGCGGCGAGGCTGCGCTGCGCTTATGTCAGGGCACCTGTGCATGCAGTGAGGCAGCGCCGTATCTGCGTCAGGGGACCCGTGCATGGCGCCAGCCTTATCAGTGTTTTATGAGCTCAGGGCCGCGTGAGCACAGTAGGCACTGCTGTCAGGGACATTCTTAGTCATTTCTCAGAGTCGCCACCCCCCACACGCTTCATATGGATGCAGTGGAAGACCTGTCTCACATACACTTGCAGGCCGGCTGAAACTGGGAGCGGCAGAGCTTGTGTTCACAGGAGGGGGATGTGGATGTCACAGGGGCTAGGAGATGTGACACTATGCCGTTTGTCCTTCTGTGCAGTCCCAAAAACTTCCCCAGGTATGATGGAAGATAGATGGGTGGCTGGAGAACAGAGATGGTGGACAGTGGATGTGCTGCAGCAGCGAATTCTGGGAGGATGCATGGGGGTGGGGGACCTGCAGAGCAGAGCACTGGGAGGTACGGACGGGCAGGCCCGGGCTCGCGAGCAGGTGCTGCCGGCGGAGCCTCAGAAGGGCACAGGCCCTCCTCGCGGGCCCTGATCAAAGCTCCCAGCCACGGCCGGCTGCCAGTCAGCGTGCTGGCTGATTTGTTACCCCCGCCGGCCCATCTCACAGGCCCGAGCATCACAGATGTGGCAGGGAGATTCAACTCTCATGCGGCGCATGCCCCGCCCCCTGCCAGCCCCCCACAGCCAGTAGGAATGCAGATCCTCTTCACAGTTTCTTCATATCCGTTGCGCGTGTAAACACACGCTGCATGGAGGAGGTTCCAGGCTGAGGGGGGGGGGGATTTTGCCCTTGGTTAAAATCAAACGGAACGAGAACCAGCAGAGTGGGCCTGTCTGCACCCAGATGTTCGAACTGGGACGGCCTTTCATTTTAATGAACCGAGCCTAGGGGGCGGGGCAGGGGGGTGGCACACTGAGAGAGGGGGCGACAGCACTAGCACAGTGTAGCAGAAACGAGAAAGGCACCCCCAGACGGAAAAAAAAAAACCCCGGACCTTGTCTCCTTGACACCCGGCTGATCTGGGAACAGCCAGTGCTGGATCTCCTGCCAGAATTAAAAAAAAAAACTAAACAAAACCAAAAAAAAAAAAAAAAAAAAAAACACAAGCCCTCCAGTGAAGGTGTCACGGGTCCTGCGTTTAACAAGCTCCATTTAATACGCCCCGCTTGTGAGACCCCGTTCCACAGAACAAGGGAGGACGGGGCATAGACTCGCTTTCTTACGCAGAATAACCTGACAGCGCTGAGGGCCACGGCAGAGACCGTGAGAGCCGTTTCATGTTCAGAGCCTCGTCATTCGCCTTCGGTGGGCCCTGGGTCAGGTGGCCCCAGATGCTGTAAATGCAGACGGGCCCGCTCTTGCAGCATGCTGCGTCAGTGGCCGCAGTTTGACTTTGATTCAGCCGCGGTGAGCTCCACACGCTGGCTGTTAAAACAGGTCGAGCTGATGTTGGGACTTGAACGCCCTGTGGGAAAGAGTGGAGCCCACGGATAGGACACGCCCCCCTCTCAATCCCGCCACCATACCGCGAACTCGGCATCATTATGCTAGGCCCACATGAGGCACTAAACTGTGTTTAAAAGTATGAGGGAAGATTCTCTATGTTTCTCTATGCTAGTATACGTTTTTAGGTGCGTTTATTACACTTCAGACTCACTTAAATCGTTCCCGTGTTTTCCAGGGAGCTCGTAGGGTGTCACACTGCCCTCCAGGTGGCGCTGGGAAACTTTTTCAGATTATTGTAAATGAATTGTCAAAGAGCTCAACAAAGTCCTCAGAAAACACTGAAATTATTTAAAATGCCAGTATTTTATAAATGAGTGGAAATTATTAAGGCAGGATGCCGTCTATAAGTGCAGGAATAATGCTGGGTAGGCTTTTAAAAATTAAACAGAGAGATCTTCATTTGCCCAATTCCTTTGAACAAGTTATTCCACTAAAACCAATGAAAGGAATTTTAACCCATTTAATGTGTGATATTTTATGGACTGTAGATAGATTTGTAGTTTTAGACGACTCGAGTAGGCCTAGATGTAAAGAAAAAAAAACTAATGTAAAAAGAAATGTGCCGTAAATACGAGGCACAAAAACATAACATAAAAACATAAAAAAAAGTCGGTTAGTAATTAAATGCAGCGTGATAATGAGATGCTCAGAGTTTAATGAATTTATTAAATATAGTATATAATTTATTTTTTATAGCAACAGATAAGAGAATGAAGAACGTGAAAAGACACATCCTTTTTAAGTTTGTAGGCAGGTAAGTTCGTGGTGTATTTGCTGTTGAATGTTAATGACTTTTTATACATTTGTACATTTTATAAATACGGGTAAATACTTTTCGCGGCTTGAGGTGGAGTGCATATGAGACGCGCCGAACAGAGGGCCATTACTGCCGAGGCGGCCGGGAAAGAGCGCATTAAGTGCGCCGTTTCCGCGCCACTTTGAACAACCGTCAAACTTCGCCGTCTGCTGTCGCTGTCTTTAGTGTAATAGCGAGGTGTTTACAGTGTATGAAAGGTACTTTTCTTTGAAATAAAAGCGCGACTGACAGTGAAACCACGGGCTTTGGAGCGCCTTTTCGGGAAACTGGTGAAAACAGGCGAGCAAATATCTGAGCGGCGCAGGTGTTTAACACCAAAGCCCGAAATCTCGGCCGACCCCCGGGACGGACGTGTGCGTTAAAGCCCGGGATCCAGCGCAAGACTGGGCATGCACTTTCTCGAGAGCTGCACTTCACAGCCCCACGCCGCATGTATATACAACTTTCCAAGGGGCTTATCCCGCTATACAAAATTACCTTTAGTCACATTTCAAAGGGAGCTCCATAAAGCACGCCCAAATGCATCTTTAGAAACGTCCGACGACGGGAGAGAAAAGGAATACAAAATAATAGAAATTTCTTTGTAAGTGTCTCAATCTGAAAGCCAGACACCCTCAAAAAGCACCGTAATCCCTTCGTGAATGGGTAGAGGGAAGGCGCAGGCAGTAAGTGCGCGCATACGCCCTGTCTTATTTACTGCAGGTAGCGAGCGCATATGCGCCGTCCTGGGACAATGAGAGCCGGCCCGGACATCCTGCAATCACTGTGTACCTTGGGTGATGCACAAAAGTCTGTCCCTCGGTCACGCTTTTTAACCTTTGTTTTCATTAATATGTGAACAAATGCGGTATATGTGATGAAGTTATAACGGTGTATCGTGCCAGTTTATTATTGTTATTATTATTATTATTATTATTATCTATTTTGGAGAATAAACTGGGAAAATAAAATTTTGACTATTACAAGCTTGCCAAACTAAAACTATCTGCTTTATCGAGGTGCCAATGCAATAGAAACTAAATCATTAGATTTTACTGACTGACCAAAGTTAAACTTAGTTTAAACCCAAGTGCGGTTAAGTACGGTGTGTGAAATGTAAGGGACGTCAACCAGTCGGTAAATGGTGGCTTTAAACGCATTTTCAATCTAGACTTAAATCAAATGCTGCACTTCAAATCAGCGCTGTTTTGAAGTCGCAAGCACATGGGGAGCCTGGAAATCGAAACGCAACTCCAAAGGCTGGATTTCCGTATTGTTTATATATGGAACATGGAAGTGAATAGATTAATTTTAATGGCAGTGAAATATAAAAGCCCATTTCTCAAAAGTGGCCTGTTCTAAAATAACAATGAAAAATCCGCTTTGTTCATAATCTCTTTGATGTCATCAAACTTTTATTAGTCATCTACCCTCTCACTAATAAACAAGCTGGTTGAGAGGCAGATGCCGTGCTCCCAGAGATGTGCCCCCAAGCCGCACACACACACACACACACGCACACACACTGAACAATTAAACGCAGCTTGCAGTGAGTCGGTCTGCTGTGATCCCGTGTGTGTGTGTGTGTGTCCCTTTCGGTCTCATGAGGAATAGTGCCCTTACACACACGGACACACAAGCACCAGGACCTATACGTTCTCAGACGGACACAAGCACAAAAAGGGACGCCTTTAGACACACAAGCCCCCCCATCTCCACGACACACCCGCTTTGAACTCTGGCACAGAGGCGCGTGCACGTGCGTTCGCAAGCGCGCACACGCAGGCACATGCGTGCGCTCAGAAACAGGGCACACCCGATTTCATTTGGCGTACTATTTTAAACCGACCTTCTCTGAGATCGCGTCGCCAAAGCACGTCTCCCTATCGCTTAAGAAAAAAAAACAAACATGTACTGGGAAAATGACATTTCAGGGCATCTTCATGCTGAACTAGTCACTATTTTTAGGATAACGCCGTGCCTAAAGCTGTTTACGGATTTGTGCTACATTTCCGTTCCTTGTTAAGAACATCAATTTCTCATGATCTGTTCGAGTTAAGCTGTTTAACAAAGCAGTTTAAATGTTAATGCGACAAGAAAAAAATTGTTAAGCGTGTACTTTGTTTTTAAGGACTTTTAAAATATTTTACACCAATATTTCTTATTATTGAAATAAACGCTCTTTGCTTTACACGATACTGTCAGCCAGCAAACGGATCAATACATTACATTTAAATATATAAAAATATTCTTAAGCTAACAGGACACGGGCTGGTGTTTGCATTTGGTGCCTAAAAGAGCCAAACAACACAAAACAAACAAAAACGATCATCAAAACTATCAAACAGCACATTCTTAAACCACACATTTTAAAACTAGAATGTTTTATTTATCTTCTTATAAAATAATGAACTTTTGCTTTAGAAATATATACAAATGTTTCATTGTGCTACAAAAGGCACAGGAACAAAATACAATACAAAAGAAGAGGGACTGGCCGTACAAATAAGTTTCGCCATATATATAGTGCTTGTTGATTTATGGATAGCCAGAGATCCTTTTCTTCCCCACGGGTCGTCCATACACTCTCAGGTCCTTTTCAACTGCAGGCTCTTTCTAAGAATGAGTCCCAGCATGTATGACACTGCCTTAATTTCCATTAAAAAGCCAAGGGACGCGTCACTAAAAGGCGTCCGGTCTCACGGGCCATTCTCCCGCACCGTTTGTGGGGTACTCTCATTGTCTTTAATCTGCCTCTACAGTACTCATGTCTCGGTTTTTTTTTCTGTAACTAAGGAAAACATAAAACATCTATTGCACGTCATTTAAGCAACCCAGTGGCGCACAGAAGCCGTTCATCCTGTCATCCTCGTCTCAAAACTCCCCCCCCGGTGTGTAGTTGTTTTTTTCACCCCGTCAAGTACCGTTTTCAGCGCTGATCTCAGTGCTTGACATGATTGAAAACAAAAAAAAAAAAAACTACTGTTACGCATTTTTTTGTCAATTAAGCTTGCATAAAAAAATAAATATAAACCATTAACATTTCCTTTCTGTTGGCTCTGCGGTTCATGAGTCTGGTTGGTGTTAAGAGTTCGTAGGTAACGGGGAAAAGTTACCACAAGGGTTTGGGCTCAGTGTCAGGGGAGCAGGCCGGCCCCTCAGACGCAGGTCGGGGGTGATGCTGCGAGCTCATACTTGGTACTGTGGCCCTTAAGGGGGGGGTGAGGCTTGATGTAGGCCCCGCCGCTGCCACCAGCAAACACACTGGCCGGCTTTCTCCTGGCGCGCTTCTTCAACTTTCTGCTGAAGACGTTCTGCCAGGATTGCAGGGTTTTGGAGGTCCAGATCCACATGCCACTGGTGATGCCCACTACCAACAGCATGAAGATCTTCACCATGAAGATCTCCACGGCCGGGATGGAGCTCTTCATGATGCAGGACTCGGGTTCCGGGCCCCCGCCCTCCATGCACTTCTGCTCGCGGGCCTTGATCTCCCAGTAGCTCATGTTGAGCCTCTCGTAGAAGTAGCAGGCGATGACGCAGGTGGCCGGCACGGTGTAGAGCATGGAGAAGACTCCGATGCGCACCATGAGCTTCTCCAGCTTGGCCGTGTTCTCACCCTCTGTCTTCATGACCCTGCGGATGTGGAAGAGCGCCACAAAACCGGAGAGTAGGAAGGACGTGCCGATGACCAGGTAGCACGACAGAGGGATGAGCACGAAGCCCGTGAGGGCCTTCACGTCCATGCTGCCCACGTAGCAGACCCCTGTCAGCTCATCACCTGCCACCTTCCTCATCACCAGGATCATGATGGTCTTCACGGCCGGTATGGCCCAGGCTGCCAGGTGGAAATAACTGCTGTTGGCCTCAATGGCCTCATGGCCCCACTTCTTCCCCGCGGCCAGGAACCAGGTGAGCGTGAGGACCACCCACCACAGCGAGCTGGCCATGCCGAAGTAGTAGAGGACGAGGAAGACGATGGTGCAGCCCGTGCTCTCCAGGCCCTCCTGGATGATGTACTGGACACCGCTGTCACGGTCGCAGGCGATGTTGTGCGCACCCACGAACAGGCGGATGAGGTAACCCATGGAGTAGACGCAGTAGGACATGGAGAGGAAGATGATTGGCCTCTCGGGGTAGCGGAAACGCTGGGGGTCGACCAGGAAGGTGAGGACCGTGAAGGAGCTGGACACGAAGCAGAGGATGGACCAGACGGACATCCAGACGAGGGAGAAGCGCTTGTCCGCCTGGCTCCAGTACACGTCCACCTGGGGGTAGCAGCGAGGCGCGCACGACTCGCTCTTCTGCACGTAGTGGAACTTGTCCGGGTTGCTGCACGACCGGCGGCCGCCACCCCCAGTACCGGCTCCACTCCCGCCGTCTTTCAGCTGGAGCTCCTGGCCGCCGTTGGGCCGATGGGGCCGGAAGTCCGGGGCCTGGGTGTGCGGGCCCTTGGGGGCCTCGTCGGAGCCATTGCTGGGGGCCTCCATGCACAGATTGTTGGGGTCGTTCTTGCTGGGCAGCCGGGAACAGTCGAGCGAGTCGGGCCAGCGGAAGCTGAACTGCTCCATGATGGGCGAGCAGCGCAGCCGGGCCTGCTCGCACATCACCTTGCAGGCGGGGATGGGCGTGGACACCTGCTCGGTGCACATGGGCGCGTACAGCGAGCACAGGAAGAAGCGCAGGTGGCTGTGGCAGCCGTACTCTATCAGCGGCGCAAACTCGTGCAGTTTGATGGCCGCCTCGCCCTGGTCCATGTGCCCCATGAGGTTGGGCATCCGTGTCATGTTGTAGCCAATGTCCTTGCACAGGGGGATCTCGATGGGCTGGCAGCGCCCGTCGCTGGGGCGGTCGGGGTCCATGGAGCTGATGGCTGTGCAGCTGGCAATCACCAAGGCGAGAAGGAGGCATAGAGATCTCGGTACGTTGGGGCGAGGCATCCCGTCAGCTTTCACACAGCAAAGTCCGCTTTTATTATTATTATTACCTCCAGATATCCGTGGCGTTCCCTCCAGACACAACAGCGACTGTGTTCGTGTTCATCTATATGTCCCGGGAGAACCACGGGGGGTTGAGGGCGAAAAACTCCCAAAACAGTCCATCAAAGTACTTTATTCGCGTTATCTTCAGCGATTAATAAAATCACATTAATAATTCCTACAAAAAACGCGCATTCAGATCAGTTTCGCTTTAAAGATCATGCGCTTACCATGTGGGACCATGAAGTGCGCGCTGCTCGGACACCCGAGTCCGACGCCGGCAAGGCACGGAGAAAAGTCCCTCTCATCCGGCGGACGATCCGCTCCGCAGACTTTAGCTTTAATGCATGAGGGATCGGAGGCTCCGGAGCGGCAGGGAAAAGCGGAGCCTGTCCCCGAGAAGCACGCAAAAGCGGATGGAGACTTATCTCTCCCCAAATCCCGCTATGCTCCTACAGCCGGGGCGCCGGAAAGCGGTCTTGCAAGAATAAAAAAAAAATTAATAATAAAACTCACGCAAAGCTTGAAGCCTTTTGGATGCTCGAGCGGTTATTTCTCCATCCCTTCATGCACGTCCGCTTCTTAAATCTCTCTTAGATGCACTGCATCGGGAATCGTTAACTTGTCCCCGGTTACTCTCCGCAAGTCGCCTGGTCGGTTGCGCCGCAGATCTGAGTCTGTCTTCGCCACCGTCCCGGACTAACCTGCCAAATGATCCGCCTTCAAAGACACCTCTTTTGCATAAGAAAGGTAAAACTGACACGGTGATTATTTTCAAATCGTGCGGAACAGCCCGCAGACCTCCTTAGAAAAAAAGAAAAAAACCTCACAGCTCCCCCCCCCATTGTTGATGGCGCTGCTCATCGGCCATTTGTCCCCCTTTTCCGACTTTTACAGAAAAGTTTCCAGTGATCACTGAGTGTTAAACTTTAGCGCGCTTCACTCGCAGGTAGGAGCCAAATGTTGCCCAAGGCGGCCAAACGGACTCGGCGGCATTTCGGTGAAAAGGCTGATTTATTTCTCCCCTCTGATTCAATTGTTGATTTTCACGGTTGGGACATTGTGTGTCCAGGGTAATAGAAAAAAAAGTTTCTTGTTGGGATTCCCGTCTTTTCCCACTTCTGTTTAATTATAACAGAACCAAATGAATGAAACGTGAGGTCACAGTATTATGTATTTGATTGCCACATTACTTATAATAAATTAATATTATGACTTTCGTGCAAAAATAGGCTATGATATGCACTATACATTTTTGATGTATTAGTTTGTTGTAGACTAGACTGATTTTAAAACGGCAGTGCGTGTCATATTGCTCAGCGTGCAATCAATAAATCAAGTATTAGACAGGCTTAAAATGGTTAAATATCCAAACCTGATTTGCAGGAGAGCCTTTGAAGTGCTTCTGAGTGGGTAATTACACAGGATACTGCTTTGCCGAAGTGTTTCATTCCCCTAGTTAAAAAAAAGTCGGAAAAAATAACGCTTGGGCGGGGCAACATTTTAAAAGCGCAATCTCTCGTCTAAGAGCGCTTGGGAGTTTGCCAGCTTAGTTTAAGCTCTTAGGATTTCCTTTTCTGTAAAATAAAAGCAGCAAAATTAGATCCTCATCCTGTCCTTTGATATCCCCCCCCCCTTTTTACACAGAGGGTTTTTGCTGGCTGTATTGATGCAAGCTTGAGATATTTTTTTTTTGCTTTTAATATTTTTTCTTTATAAAATATCAGAAAATATTAATCCCAGCCTAATTGCTACGGCTGCTCCCTATGCATACTCTTTTGTGGTGAATGGTTCCACTCAATCTGCGGAGTCTCCTGTTAATTATCGTTAAAAAAACTGCTGTCTTGTGTCATGCGACTGGAAATGTCGTCCTTTCTTTTGAAACAGACGTATTCTTGTTTTAGACTCTCCCTGGGAGACTTACACACTCCTCAGCTGCGAGGAGTGACTCACCACGCTTATTTACCGTTTCCTCCAATATTAATCCGCTAAGCACTTTACATATATCACATTACTCTTCAAAGCTGCGATTTGTTCAGCCTGTAATTTCACCACAATTAAATCCGTCTAGAGTCGGTAGAGACACTATCGGCCCTTGCAGTGACAAGGCACCAGGCACTCAGCTCTGGAGGTTTGAGTGGGGGGTCGTTACCGCTTTGCAACAGAGGATCCTCAACCCGAAAAATGCAATTTTACCATATCACCATACCACCTTAACCTCAGACTCTTTGTAATGTTAATCGAACCAGTTCCCTGACAGAAGGTTGCTGGTTTGGGGTTCTGATATGGAGACTGGTGTTTGGACTGACCTTCTGTAGAACGTCTAGCTGTGTAAAGGCCAAAAGACTGTGTTCAATCAAGATCTTCGATTTGTGATGTTTTGTTAATACCCGAGTACCCCAACCAGGATAAGAAATTCAAAAATGAAATGCTTTAAGTTTGTCGGAAACAGCCTAATCTGTCTGATTGCAGTAGTCATGCATAAAATGAGAGGCGTTATGTGGCATGTTGTTAGTGAACGGTTTCCTGGTACTTTAGGTGGTATAATATCATTCCAGTTAGACATACCTGCACTTTATCAAAAGTGAAGTCTGAGAAACATAGATGTTTCGGCTAAGTGATAAGACCTCATCCACCTGCTGCTGCTGTCAATACTGATTTCTGTACATTTATAAGAGGATAGCATGAGGTTGGCATCATCTAAGCCATGCTGCGAATAGCCTCTGCCTCGTATACTTCATATCCCCTGATTCCAAACAAATGCTGTCATGCTAATTAGCATGATAGCTTTCCTTTGTGCCATAGATTACACGGTTCCTGAGTGCAGTTTAGCAGGGTTAGGGCATGGGCTCGACGCTCAGGGCTGATTCCCCAGCCTCCGGGTGACGTGTTTCGGTTCTTGGTCTGGTGTACAGATGTATTTTTGAGGGGACAGACTGGTAAACGGGAGGCACTTTGGCCCAAAGTGGTCCAGGATGTGATGTCAGACTAGCGATGTGACCTCGGGTGCTGCCAGTGCACAGAGACAGGCATTTTGGCTAAGTCTCAGCCTGGTGAAGATATGTCACACTGCTCTCTCTCTGTCTCTCTGTTTTAGGGCAGGGCTCAGGGGACCTCGAGGAGGCCTCAACACGGCTTCCTTGTCTGCCCCGGGGGTTAATAAGCGGGCAGGTCGGGTGGGTGCTTACTGTGCCTTT